>PVJS01019703.1:0-33427 GCA_004027185.1 Glis glis
CCGCGAACCCGGATCCTCTGGTCTCCGCCTCCCAAAGTACTGGGATTACAAGCGTGCGCCACCACGCCCGGCTCTGTTTCAACTCTTAAAAATGCACTAGAAGTCCAGTGTGGTGGCACACGCTTGTAATCCCAGTACTTGGGAGGCTGAGACAGGAGGATCGCAGGTTCATGGCCAGCCTCAGCAACTTAGTGAGGCCCTGTTTCAAAACAATAAGATAGGGCTGGGAGTGTAGCTCAGAGGTAGAATGCTCCTGGGTTCAATCCCCTGCACCAAAAAAAAAAAAAACACACACACACACACACACTAGAAAAATTAGATTTAGATAATCTATTAAAGAAAACCTTACATGCTGGTAAAATGTAGATAGCAGTCTTTTCTGTTACAGTTTTATGAAAGTATTTTACACATCATTGCTTGATTTATTTTATCTGAATCTCAGCCTTCCAACTGTGTCTGTTCCATTTTCTGTCTGCCTTTACTACTGTTCACTTGTTACTGATCTGTCTTGGTATAAGAATTCCATGTAACTTCCTGTCCAAATATATTGAAAGAAGTAATGTAAGAATATGTTGTTATGCTGTATTTTGAAACTTAAATATATATATAAAATTGTATATGAGTCAATGCTTTTTTTTCCCCCGGAACTGGGGATTGAACCCAGGGACATTCTACATCCGAGCTACACCCCCAGCCCTATTTTTTATTCTTTATTTTTTGAAACAGGGTCTCAGTAAGTTGCAGAGGGCCTCACTAAGAACCTAAGGCTGGCCATGAACCTGCAATCCTCCTGTCTCAGCCTCCCAAGTACTGGGATAACAAGAGTGTACCACCGTGACACGGGGCGAGTCAATGCTTTTTTTTTTTTCTTTCTTGGTGGCACTGGGGATCGAACCCAGGGGCATTCTACCTCCAAGTTATACCCCCAGCCCTATTTTATTTTTATTTGGAAACAGGGTCTCACTAGATTGATAAGAGTCTCACTACTTGCTGAGACTGTCCTCAAACCTGTGATCCTCCTGTCTCAGCCTCCCAAGTACTGGGATTACAGGTGTGTGCCACCATGCCTGGCTAGAGTCAATGCATTTTTAAAAAGTATTTATTTAAAGATGGGCATGATGGCACACGCCTGTAATCCCAGTACTTGGGAGACTGAGACAGGAGGACTGCAGGTTCAAGGCCATCCTCAGCAATGTAGCAAGACCCTATTTCTTTTTTTTTTTTTTTTTTTTGCAGTACCGGGGATTGAACCCAGGGGCGTTCTACCTCCGTGCTACACCCCCAGCCCTATTTTTTATACTTTATTTTGAAACCCAGTCTCACGAAGTTGCGGAGGGCCTCACTAAGGAGAGAGGGAGAGAGAGAGAGAGAGAGAGAGCGAGAGAGCGAGCGAGAGAGCGAGCGCGCGAGCGAGCTGAGGCTGGCCGCGAACCCGGATCGTCAGGTCTCCGCCTCCCAAAGTACTGGGATTACAAGCATGCGCCACCACGCCCGGCAGCAAGACCCTATTTCAAAATAAAAAAATAAAATAGGACTCGGGGTGTAGCTCAGAGGTAGAATGCCTCTGGGTTCAATCCCCAGTACCACCCCAGCCCCCATCACACACATAAAGGTATTTATTTAAAAGATGTCTTGGATTAGAGATTAAGATGCCAGTATAGAATATTAGACATCTTTAACTTTTTAAGTGAAGTTTTTCTTCCTTTCTGACAGTATTTAAAAATGAGTATCTTGCCATGTGTGGTATCACATGCCTATAATCCCAGTACTTGAGAGGCAGGAGGATTGCAGGTTCAAGGGCTGCTTCAGCAAAGGAGACTCCTAGCAACCTAGCAAGACCCTGTTTCAAAATAAAAAAGGGCTGAAGGTATAGCTCAGGTATAATGCCTCTGGGTTCAATCTTTAGTAACACACACACACACACACACACACACACACACACACACACACACACACACAGATTTCATTCAAAGAAATTCTAAATTCTTTGTTTCTTTTTTTTTTTTGTGGTCCTAGGGATTGAACCCAGGGGCATTCTACCTCCAAGCTACACCCTCAGCCCTATTTTTTAATTTTATTTTGAAACAGGGTCTTGTTAGGTTGATGAGAGTCTCAGTACTTGCTGAGGCTGTCCTCAAACCTGTGATCCTCCTGTCTCAGCCTCCCAAGTACTGGGATTACAGGTATGTGCCACCACGCCTGGTTTAAATTCTTTGTTTCTTATAGTGGGGGGGTTACACTTTGTTTTCTGGTGAAGGTAAGGTGTGAGATTTTAACATTTGAGCCTCTTGTAGAGAGGCCCTGTGTGGGATAGTAGCAAGCTTCACGGCTCATCCAGGAGATGCAGGCTTTGGTCCCATCTATCCCTCTTGTTGTAGGACTTTAGGCAAGTCACATGCTCCTTTTTTTTTTTTTGTCCTTCAATTTCCTCATCTGTAGAGAGTTCAGTAGAGCATATTATTACAAATTCAATTAGCTCTAATAGTTCATGGTTTTCAAACTTACTTTTAAGTGGTTGAATTTTTTCTTGAATAGAAATTTTATTTACCACATGTAGAGCTAGTGGGGTGAAGGCTGAGGGGGGTGGGGAGTGCTCAGGAGCAGTGGCTGCAGTCCTTCCAGGCTCTTTGCCTCCTTGTGTGACTGGATAGGCAGAGCTTCCCCAGTAACTGAGTGTTTGTGTTCACTTCAAGGGGCTACCAGCAGCAGGATGCCCATGAATTCATGCGCTACCTTTTGGACCACCTACACTTGGAACTACAAGGGGGTTTCAATGGTGTTTCCCGTTCAGCAATTCTGCAGGAAAATTCTACTCTGTCTGCAAGTAACAAATGCTGCATGTAAGACTTCATTTCCTTTTGTTTTTAGGAGGACTTGGCCATTTCTGTTGGTGTTACTGTGTTAATGTTTTGTGGATGGTGGAGGGGTTGCCTGGACGTTTGTTGAAATGTGCATTTGAACTCTGTGACCAAGTAGACCATCATGTGCCTCTTGCTTCCAAATCAGAAACATATTTTCATCTTGGTGGAGTTCTGATTAGTTTTTTGGTTTAGATTATTTTAAATCTTGAAAAATAGAAAATATTTGTTCAATTTAGCATTTTAAAGATTTTTCTTCAAGTATATTGAATAATGTGCAAGAGACTTAATTTGTATATGTCAAACTAATTATATATATTTACTAAAAACAAAAGCTTAAAGTATTTTGAATGCGAATTTTCCTAAAGTTTATCTTTTCTTTAGTGAAACTGAGGAATTTTGAAGTTCTCCATTGTTTTTCCTGCTTCTCAACATGAACAAAACAAACCTTTTGGACTACTTTCCCATGTATTAATAGCCCCAAATATAGTCTTAGACCAGAGTGTTTACTTTGCTTGAAAAAGGAATGATTTACTGTTATTTCAGCTTGGATTTTGGTCAATTATAGTTTCATTTTGTTCAGATTTTTAAAAAATTTTGTCAGTATTAATCTATATAGGAAGGAGATTTATAAAAAGACAAACTCCCCAAAGAAAGAAAGAATAATGTAGAGAGGTCGCTGTAATTATTGCCTGGCAGTCCATAAATGTGGTTTAACAAGACTAGGTCTTTTTAATGACAAAGCAACGTCGTAGCTAATCTGGCAGTATTGGAGAAAGGCAGCCTAGGTGAATGCTGTACTTCTCAAAATGTCCCTCTGGGTCCTAGTATCTGTGATTTCAGTTAGACTCCGTATAGAAAGGGGAGGAAGGACCTATGGCCTGGTAAAATTGTTTTTCTTGCTATAACTAAATTAAAAATAGTTATTAAATGAAAATCTCTGTATGATGTCATGGCATATTCATATTCATACACAAAGGGTATTGATCTGGGCTCTGTCAAGTATAGTCTGTGTGAAGTGAAGAGGGGTATGTCTTCGTTATTTTATATGATGCCCAGGGCACCCTGGTGGAATCACATTGTATCGTATTTATACGATTTTTTTTTTAGTATCTAGTGAGTTTTTATGACATTTTAAAGAATGGTAATTTCAAGTTCCATCTTTGAGATAGGAATAGAAGGAAAAATATCAACAAATATTAAAAATACAGGTTTCCTTTTATTTCCTTCATTGCGTTGGAGGAGGCATTTCAGGACCTAGGGTTATTTGCTAAAACTAGAAAAATATCCCCTATGCAATATCTGTGTTTACTCATACAAACAGACCTGCCCCTACTGAAGGTGGGGGTGCGGTGGTGGTATGATGAGAATAAATGATAGATGTGTTCTTTTTAATACATAGAAAATCATTAGTGCCAGTGTAAAAACCTAAGTATTCGTATACTTTTGGTGTGCCGTTTTAATATAATGGAACAGAAATTTTGAAATTTTTGAATCTTGTTTTAAGTCGTGGTACACTTAAACTTAATGCCATACATGTCAATCAGATAGCCACAACTTGATTTCTTAAAGGAAGTGATTATAAAGGAAGAACTACATTGAGTTGAAATGTACTGCTTTTTAGTGAAGTATTTTAATTAAAGGGAACCATGAATGTGAACATCAGTATGAAAGGATCAGCCATAGCTTCTTCATTCTCAGTAGATAGTTTTTTGGTATATTCTTTATGTCATAGGTGTAAATCTAAAATGACCACTATGTCTTATGGTTTTTGGTGTGCCTTCTTCTATGTTTTAATTTAATAAAGCCAATATGTCTTATAAACATTTTCAAAAATAATAGCAATAATAAAGTTAGTCTACTTCTGTCTTTTTACTAGTAAAGGAAGGAAGCCCTTTCCTAGAAAAGGTATCAAACAAAGGGTGTTGTCTGCTTCATCATTACAATAGGTTTAGTTTGGAGTGGCTCAGAAAGTACAGTTGAAGCCAGGCGTGGTGGCGCATGCTTGTAATCCCAGTACTTGGGAGGCGGAGACCGGAGGATCCGGGTTCGCGGCCAGCCTCAGCTACTTAGTGAGGCCCTCCGCAACTTCATGAGACCCGGTTTCAAAATAAAGTATAAAAAAATAGGGCCGGGGGTGTAGCTCGGAGGTAAAATGCCCCTGGGTTCAATCCCCGGTACCGCAAAAAAAAAAAAAAAAGAGAGTACAGTTGAATGTGTAATTGCAAGTGATAGAAACCACCTCAAATTGCTAATAGCAAAACAAGGCATTTTTTGCTATTGGCATTATTCTGGCTCAAGTAACTGCATAAGTACACAAGACTAATATATAATCATTCACTGTAGAACTATTAATGATAGAAAAAACTGAAACTACCTCAATATCTATTATTACTATCTTAGTTAAATTAAGAGAAGAAGCACAGTATTAAGAGCAGATGCTCAGGCCAGACCCTGTGTCAAGTTACTTAGTTTTTGGCCTCAGCTTCCTGGTCTGAAAAATGGGGACACCAGCATCTACCTTATAAAGTTGTTGTGAGGATGGATTGTGAGGATGGATTGATTGAATACATGGACAGTATATAGGGCACATAGTCAGTGCCCTATTGGTGCTTGCTATTCCTGCTCCCACTGGTGCCCTTTCTCTTTCTGGAATCCATGGTATGTCCATACTGTGACATACTGTGTAGCTATCAGAATGAGGTAGGTGATCAAGATACATATTTAGGGGGAAAAAGTTGGCATAACCTGACTTTGTGTTAATAAAATATTGGCAAATACATCAAGTGCTTTCCTTTTGGGGTAAGCCCTCTTCTGAAAGCACTTTCATCTTCACCTCAGGCCTCTGAGGTAGGTGCTCTTCCTGTTATTTCTGGTTACATTTGCTAGAGCCGAGGCACAAAGGGGAATGTAGCATTAGGATTGTTGGTTTTTTATTGTTCTTAAGATGGTATATTTTTTATCTCCACAAAAAAATTATTTACAGCATTGGTTTGGGTGAACTTTTAAGAAAGATTTGTCAAGAGTAACATCTAGCAAATCTGTATTAAATTACTTTCTCAGATTGAGGATATCATTCAATGTCAAATAGTTGGGAGAATTACATGTACTGGTTTGGAGAGAAGTGTTGCAAAGATTCAAATACAAGGCAGTTATCTCTCTCCTGAGGGATGTATGGGGAGGATGATATATGGAAGGGGTATCTTGCCCTATACATAGTCTATACATGATCTGATTGTTGTTTGTAATACAAATGGCCAGTGTTATTAACTTCTGGAGAAAGTCATAGGATTAGAAAGAGGAAAGGGGTAAACCAGTGGCTTAAACCTTTTATTTAGTATATGTCTATATAGCTTTGATGTTTTTATTTCATAATTTAGATAAATACAAATGAAATACATATTCTCTTAAAGGGAGTCACCTATGGAGGCTTTTACAAATGTTTTTGGTTTTTAAATGTCAAATCAGTGGTTTTTAGTGAGATATTTCCCATGTGGTGGTTTCTTTAGAAATGGAGCATCAACTGTTGTCACAGCTATATTTGGAGGCATTCTCCAGAATGAGGTCAACTGCCTCATATGTGGGACAGAGTCAAGGAAGTTTGATCCATTCCTAGGTAAGATGTACTTGGCATGTGTGTATATGCTATTAAAATAATAATTTTAGTGTTTACTGCCTTATTTTTCAAAGGAAAGAGAACTTTTAAAAAATATATCAGCCAGGGTGTGGTGGCACACGCTTGTAATCCCAGTACTTGGGAGGCTGGTATAGGAGGATCACAGGTTCATGGCCAGCCTCAGCAACTTAGTGAGGCCCTCCACAACTTAATGAGACCCTGTTTCAAATAACAAACAAATGAATAAATAAAATAAAATAGGGCTGGGGGTATAGCTCAGAGGTAGAATGCCCCTGGGTTTAATCTCCAGTACCAAAAAAAAAAGTTTTTGAGCTTATTTTTTGAGCATAGTCATATGCCTTTAACAGCTATTTTTCTATCTCCTTTTAAGACCTTTCATTAGATATTCCAAGTCAATTCAGAAGTAAGCGCTCTAAGAATCAAGAAAATGGACCAGTTTGTTCATTACGAGGTAAGGGTATTTTAATGTTCTAGAATTAAATTTTTTCTTTAAAAAGCTGAATAGATTAATATGCAAATGCACTTGCCCCACATAAACTAGACAAGTTCTCTTCCCTAGCCCACAGCTCAGACTATAGCTACTTCACAAAGCTCCAGCATCAGTCAGCTTTGTTCCTTAGAATCAGAGAAAGGTCACATTTGTATCCTACAGCTCCAGGACTATGGCTATTAATGTCATGACCCTCAGCCCCACCAGCACTTACTACGTGGCCTAGGACATTCCCATCTACATCTGCGGCTCCAGGACTGCAGGTACCAAACCACAAACCCTGGTACACCTGTGCTTCACTCACAGGACCGAGGGGAGGTCTGCTTCATGTCCTACACCTCCAGGAGTGTGGGTTAGTGCCACATGAGCGCATGCGCATACACACACAACACACACACACACACACACACACCCCAAGGTCTCCTTCATGTCCTACACCTCCAGGAGTGTGGGTTAGTGCCACATGAGCGCATGCGCACACACACACAACACACACACACACACACACACACACACACACCCCAAGGTCTCCTTCATGTCCTACACCTCCAGGAGTGTGGGTGAGTGCCACATGAGCACGTGCACACACACACACACACACACACACACACACACACACACCAACAGGTATATAGTGGCATATTGAGAACACAGGAGTTCAACAATAGAGAAACAGAAGCCTTGTAAAAAACCAGAGACCTGGGGTAACAGCATAGCGAGAGGAACAAAATATCCCATCACCTGCTGCCCAGGCTCCACAGCCTGGGGAAAGGGAGTCTCCCCTCTGCTGCAAGGGTAGAGGTGGAAGGGAGAGTGCCAGGAAATTCTTTGTCACCGTAGATACTGACAGTCCTAATTATTGGAAAGTTTCACGGGCCTTGCAGGCTCACAGCCTAGAAGATAAAAAGCTTGAAATCTGTACAGTGGCCTGCCTTTGGAAAAATAATTCATTTCATTTCTCAGCAAACCCCCAGAGTGCTGTAGCTAGGAGCCATCTTAAGAAGGGACCTATTTTCTGAATTTGGACTGCTTTAGAGATCAGGAGCCCTCGTGTGTCCTCATCTCTGGTGTTCTACACACTCCACCGCATTGGCTTGGTGGGTGGCTTCCTCATGATCCAGATGTGGTTTGGTGGAGTGACTGACACGAAACTGCTGAGCGTGATCCATAGTGGGAAACGGGTGTTCTGATACAGAAGGAAGTAGAGGTTGCTGTCCACAAGACCCGGGGTTAGGGGAGCCTGCCTTCTGAGACTAGGGGCATGGCCAGTTTTGTGTGGGTACCAGGACTGAGGGCATTTGCCTGCTCCGTTCCTGCCACGCCCCTCCTAATACCAAGCGTGGCAGCTCTTGACTACCCTGGCCCCAGCTGTGGCCCTTCCTCCAAGCTGCACTGCTCAGCGTCCACAGAGAACCTCTGCCCAGTGCTTTCACTGCCTTCCACTCTTCCCGCTTCTCATAGCACCTCAGCTGAGAGGAAGGTCTGTGAGGTGTCTATACTTGCTGCTCTTATTCAATATAGTACTAGAAATTTTAGTCAGAGCAATTAGGCAAGAGAAAGAAATAAAGACATACAACCAGGATGAAAGTCAAATTATCCCTGTTTGCAGATATGATTCTATACATAGGAAAACCTAACTCCACCATAAGACCATTAAATCTGATTAAATAATTCAGTAGAGCTGGACACAGTGATGTGTGCCTGTAAATTCAGTAAAGCTGGTCACAGCGGTGGCTGAGACAGGAGGATTGCAAGTTCAAGGCCATCCTCAGCAACTTAGTGAGACTGTTTCAAAATAAAAAATAAGTTGGGCATGGTGGCACACACTTGTAATCTCTGGACTTGGGAGACTGAGACAGGAGGATCCCAGGTTTGAAGCCAGCTTCAGTAATTTAGTGAGACTGTCAGCAACTTAGTGAGACCCTGTTTCCAAATAATAAAAAGGGCTGGGGATGTAGCTCGGAGGTAGAATGCCCCAGGTTCAATCCCTAATAACACACATACACACACACACACACACACACACACACACACACACACACACACACACTAAATAGGGCTGGGGGTGTAGCTCAGAGGTTGAATGCCCTGGGTTGATTCCCAGTACCAAAAAAAAAAATTTTTTTCAGTAAAAGTAGCAGTATACGAAATCATTCAGAAATCAGTAGCTTTTTTATATACCAATAATGAAATTGCTGGGAAAGAAATCATGTAAGCAGTCCCATTCACAGTAGCCCCATACATACACATACACATATACATGTGCACACACACATACCCCCCTAAGAATAAACTTAACTAAAAATATGATAGATGTCTGCATTGAAAGTTACAAAACACTGAATAAAGAAATTGAAGAAGATACTAAAAGGTGGAAAGGTCTCCATGTTCATGGATTGGAAGAATTAATATTGTTAAAATGTCCATACTGTCCAAAGCAATCTATGGATTCAATGCAGTTCCCACCAAAATACAAATGACACTCTTCACAGAACTAGAAAAAAATCCTAAATTTCATATGGAAGCACAAAAGACCTCAGATAATCAAAGCAGTCTTGAACAAAAAGAGCAAAGCTGGATGCATCATAATATCTGATTTCAAGACATACCACAGAGCTATAGTAAACAAAACAGCATGGTACTGGCATAAAAACAGACACAGACCAATGGAACAAACTAGAGAACCCAGAATTAATTCGTGTTCATACAGCCAACTAATTTTTGACAAAGGTGCCAAGAACATATAGGGGGGAAAGGACAGTCTCTTCAATAAATGTTGCTGACAAAATTGGATGTACAAATGCAGAAGACTGAAAATAGATCTCTTCCTCTCATCATACACAGAAAACAAAATGGATCAAAGACCAAAATGCAAAACCTGAAACTAAAGTCGGGCATGGTGGTGCATGCTTATAATCCCAGTACTTGGGAGGTTGAGACAGGAGGATCACAGGTTCGCAGCCAGCCTCAGCAATCTAGCAAGGCTCTGCACAACTTAGTGACACCCTGTTTCAAAATGAAAAATAGGGGCTGGGGGTATAACTGAGAGGCAGAATTCCCCTGGGTACCCCCCCCCACAGGCTGAAACTATGAAATTACTATAAGAAAACAACAGAAACACTTCAAGATATTGGTATAGGCAGTAAGTAAAACCCCAAGGGCAAGGCAACAAAAGAAAAAAAAGACAAATGGTATATCAAACTAAGAAGCTTCTGCACAGCAAAGAAAATTAACAGAATGCAGAGAGAGAGAAGACTGGGAGGAAATATTTACAAACTATTCCCCTGACAAAGGATTAAAGTCCAAAATATATAAGGAACTCAGAGTTAAACTCTAAAGGTACAAATAATCCTTTTTATTTATTTATTTATTTATTTATTTATTATTTATTTTTCTGGGGATTGGACTCTGGCATTCTATCTCTGAGCTACACCCTCAGCCCTATTTTATTCTTTTATTTTGAAACAGGGTCTAAGTTGCCGAGGGCCTCACTAAGTTGCTGAGACTGGCCTCAAACCTGAGATCCTCCTGTCTCAGCCTCCCAAGTACTGGGATTACAAGCATGCGCCACCACACCTGGCTCAAATAATCCAGTTTATAAATGGGCTAATGATTTAAATAGATGATTCTTAAAAAGAAGACATACCAGTCATAAATACATGAAAAAATGCTCAATCTCACCAATCATCAGGCAAATGCAAATCCAAACCAAAATGTGATAGCATCTCACCTCAGTCAGAATGGCTGTTATCAAAAAGACAAAAAATAACAAATGCTGGCGAGGATGTGGAGAAGGGAGCTCATACACTCTGGGTTCTGATCTAGCAGTCCTGCCACTGGCTATATATCCAAAGGAAATGAAATCACCATGTCCAAGAGATGCTTGCACTCCCGTGTTTATTACAGTACTATTCACAATAGTTAAAATATGGAATCAACCTAGACGGCCTTCCATGTGATGAACAAATGAAGAAAACGTGGTTTATGTACAGAATGAAATATTACCAGCTATAAAAAAAAGGAATGAAATCCTGCTGTTTGCAGAAACAGGGATGGAACTGGAGGTCATTATGTTAAGTTAAATAAGCCAGACAGAAAGACAAACACTGCATGTTCTTATTGATTTTTGGAAACTAAAATGTTGATCTCATAGAAGAACAGAATGGAATAGTTGCCAGGAGAGCCCGGGAAGGTTAGAAATGGGGTCAGAAAGAAGTTCAAAACATGGAGAAGGAGGGATTAGTTCTAGTTTTCTATAGCACAGCAGGGTAACTACCATTAAAACAATCTGTACTTCAAACTGACAAAAAGTATGCAATGCCCAACACAGAAATAATGTCTGAAGAGATGGAAATGCTTATTACCCTGATTTAATAACTACACATTACATACTTATATCAAATTACCATAGTGTACCCCATAAAGATGTACAAATATGTCTCAATTAAAAATATAAATAAATGTAATACAATAAAACTCATCCTTGATCATAAGTGCATAGAAAGGTCACTATTAAAGTGACCAGAATGACCATTTTTGCTAGTCACAGAAAGAAGAAATTAAGATATATTAAAGAGGACTTAATTCATATTATAACATGGACCTTAAGTGTTGGACTGCTATAAAGAATGAGAGCAAAATGAAAACATTGTATAAACACTTTCAGTTCACTCCCCACCTACCCAATCCATATTGATCGTCTTAACAAGAGTACAGAAGTTTAAGGAGGCCCCATCCACTGCACCTCCCCCCCAAATCCTATGTTTCTCCAGAACTATTTTGGCGTATTTGAACTTTAGAAAATATCACAATATCAATACTTGATATCAAATGTCTTATCATTTTCTTTCTATATCTAGGGCATATGACTACATGCTAACTTAATCATAAAACAAACATCTGGCCATTTACAGTGGAAATCAGTGAGAATTATGTTATTAAGGAATTAGACTCAAACCGTAATTAAAATTGGATTATGATTTATTTTTATAAACTCCTCAATAAGAACAATAATATTAACATTAGTTTTAAAAAGCTAAACATAAGTACATGGATCTATATTGGAACAGTACTTTCTGATACTTAACAAGGTCTATTTAATACGTGATAATTGGTTAGAAGACAAAGAGACGCTAGTGTGTTCAGGCTTCTCCCTACCTTCCATATTACAGCCCCACTCCGAGTGGGTTTACACATGATTATTACTGCTTTCTGTAACATGTCAGTTATTACTACCCCAGAATACTTTTGTACTGAGCTGGGCTTTCTTTCCTGAGACTATCCAGGAGGAGAGTGTATGACAGCTCGGGTGGTTGATTGGTACCACAAACAAGAAAAGTTGGCTCGGCCTATAATATAGCCGAGTACTTGGGAGGCTGAGACAGGAGGGTCACAGATTCAAAGCCAGCCTCAGCAATTTAGCAAGGCCCTCAGCAACTTAGTAAGACCCTGTTTCCAAATATAAAATAAAATAGGGCTGGGGGTATAGCTCAGAGGTAGAATACCCCTGGGTTCAATCCCCAGTATCAATAATAACAATAATAATAATAATAATAAATAAAACAAGGAAAGTGGCAATGGCATTTTCCTCACATCCCAAATCGTATTCTTATCTGTGTGGACTCCATGTTTGGTGTTAGCTTCGGGGCTCAGACCATCACTGTGGGATGTAATGTTTGGCCAGAAACATGCTTCCTGTATCCTACCTGACTTTTGAATTCTCAGATTTTATTTTTATTTTGTTAAAGAGCTTACTCTCAGCTTAAGTAGATACATCTATCTACTAACTAGGGCCTAGTAATTCCTCATTCTCTTACCAATGAAGAGCACTTCTTTTCATAGACATCCACAGTGTGGTGAACTTTAGTTGATGATACACATTTTCTTATTAATTGGACATAAGAGATGTGTGATTGATTACCTATAAATCTCCTATATGCTTCAAGTCCATGTGGCAAGAACTACATGTATGCTTTTTGAATCTGTAATTATACCTAAAAAAGTTTATTGATGCACTCTTTAAAAAGAAATATTTATTTTTTTATTTTATATTTTTTTATTTTTTTGGTACTGAGAATTGAACCGAAGGCATTCTACCTCCTAGCTACACCTCCAACCCTATTTTATTCTTTATTTTGAAACAGGGTCTCACTAAGTTGCAGGGGGCCTCACTAAGTAGCTGAGGCTGGCCGCGAACCCCGATCCTCCCGTCTCAGCCTCCCATGTACTGGGATTACAAACGTGCGCCACCACGCCTGGGTAATAATTATTTATTTTATAGAAGAAACTTCCAGTTAAAGGCATATGTTGACTCTGTTCTTGAACAGTTTGCCTCATATTTTTCTGTTACGCTGTCAACATTTCTTTTCCTTTCCTTTTTTTTTTTTTAGCAAAGCGCTATATGTTAATGAGTGTCTTAGTTCAGGATCTGAGGAAGCTGCTTAAAGTTTTCATTTGTACTTCATTGCATTTCATGAGGGGGAAAATGTTTGCCACTTTTTATTTTTTTATTTTATTTATTTTATTTATTTTATTTTATTTGCGGTACCGGGGATTGAACCCAGGGGCATACTACCTCTGGGCTATACCCCCAGCCCTATTTTTTTTTTTATACTTTATTTTGAAACCGGGTCTCACTAAGTTGTGGAGGGCCTCACTAAGTAGCTGAGGCTGGCTGTGAACCTGGATCCTCCGGTCTCAGCCTCCCAAGTACTGGGATTACAAGCGTGTGCCACCACGCCCGGCTTTGCCACTTTTTAAAACTCTTAATATTTTCAAAGGTTTCAAGGTATATGTTTCACAACCGGCAGACTTCCACATTATATAAACTATTCAAATAGCATCCCTATGGAGAGGAGGAAGTAAAACTGGTTTGTTAAAGTTATTAGATCACCTTTATGTACTGTGTAAATTTAATTTAGCCAGGCACAGTGGCTCATATCTGAAACCCCAGTACTCAGAAGGCTGAAACAGGTGGATCATAGGTTCAAGGCCAGCCTCAGCAACTTAGCAAGATCCTGTTTCAAAATAAATAAGTAAATAAATAAAAGGGCTGTGGTATAGCTCAGAGGTAGAATGGCCCTGGGTTCAATTCCTACTACCAAACACACACACAAAAACAATTCAGTTTAGCAAAGTAGTAGTTGGGAAGTATGCATAAGTCAATACTTACTTTGTTTGTTTTTACTCCCCTCAAATATTATGTAATTATAAATAGGTTTAAAAAAATTAAGAAATACATCACAGTTCCATTTTCCCCTGAATCCCCTCTCCTGAGATAATCACTGGGAACATGCTGCCTAAGTTTTTTTTTTTTTTTTTTGGCACTGGGGATGGAACCCACCCCCAGCCCTATTTTTTATTCTTTATTTTGAAACAGGGTCTCACTAAGTTGCGGAGGGCCTCACTAAGTAGCTGAGGCTGGCCGCGAACCTGGATCCTTCTGTCTCAGCCTCCCAAGTACTGGGATTACAAGCGTGGACTACATGCCTGGCTAAGAATTTTTTTTTTACAGTCAGAATATTTCAATTCAATAATTGGAATTATTTGTAATTAAATGTTAATTTTTTATTGGTGCATTGTAATGATACATCTCAATGGGGTTCAAGGTGGTAGAGGCGTACGTGCACCCATCACTCATTTAGCCCTCCCCCAATTCCCACCCCATTCCTTCCCCCTCCCTCCTTCTCATGCTCAGCACAGTGATTGACTGTTTGTGTATGTCATCATGTGCATTAGGGTGTTTCCCTCTTCCCCCCTCCCATCTCCTCAGTTAGGTCGCCTTCTTTACTCATCTAAGGTTTCTCTTTCTTTGTCTGGAGTCCCTCCTATGTCCCATCTTCTCCCTAGCTTCTGCATATTAGGGAGAATATCAGACTTTTCACTTTTCGTGACTGACTAATCTCTCTTAGCATAATGTTCTCTAATTCCATCCACTTCCCTGCAAATGACATAATTTTTTTCTTCATGACTGAGTAAAATCCCATTGTGTACATATCCTTTGGTTTCATAATTCATTTATCTGTTGATGGACATCTTGGCTGGTTCCATAGTTTGGCAATTGTGAATTGTGCAGCTATAAACAGAGATACACATGCATTAGTCTGGTAGTTTGGCTTCAGTTCTTTTGGGTAGATGCCTCGAAGTGGTATTGCTGGGTCATAAGGTAGGTTCATTCCCATTCTTCTGAGGATCTTCCACACTGTTTTCCAAAGTGGTTGCACTAATTTGCAACCCCACCAACAATGTATTAGAGTCCCTATTTCTCCACGTCCTCGCCAGCACTTGTTGTTATTTGTGTTTTTAATGATTGCTTAAGAATTTTAATGCATATATAAATGCCTTTTATCTTACATAAATGAAGTTGCTCTACATATATACTTGTTCCTATGGCATAGCTATTGACCAGCTTTATCTTTCTTAGTACATAGTAAAATTTATTAAATCATTGCCCTATTGGAGGACATTAAATTATTTCTAATTTTTTGCAGTAACAAAGAATGCTTCACTAGTAAACAACCGGCAGTATATCTGCCAGGCTTGGAATCCAGGCAGGCCGCTGAGGAACACATGAGTTTACCACTGCGCAGCACTGCCTTACATCTATTGCATGTAGTTGGAAATGTCCCCCGATCTGTTACTATGGAATCAAACAACTTCGATGTTAACAAACTTCTCTAGCAGGTCTTAGAACCAAATAATATGGAGGGTGAAGGCAGGTTGAGTGTTTTAGGAGGAAACTAATATTGCTGGAATTTGTCCTTGTTCGTTAGTTGGTCTCCCCAACCATCACCCCCAGAAGAACCCTGTGTTCCCACTCTCCCTGCTGTCAGCAGGTTGGAGCCCCACCCCTGCTGCTCTGGTAGGGCGTCCCCATGATCACAGATGCAGTGGGGGCCAGAAGACCGGTGTGCCCTCGGGGAGCCTCCAGGGAGTGTTGCAGAAGCTGTATCTGTATGTCCTCTAGTTAGATGAGCAGAGGCCTGCCCTCACTGCTGTGGTCATCGCCACTGTCGTTTTTCAGTTTGTTGGTTTGGTGCTCTAAGCTACATCTCCATCCCTATTTTACATTTTATCTTGAAACAGGTTTTCACTAAGTTGCTGAGGGACCTTGCTAAGTTTCTGAGGCTGGCTTCGAACCTATGATCCTCCTGTCTCAGCCTCCCAAATTCTGGGATTACAGGCATGCGCCACCACGCCCAACTCCATTGTGGGTTTTTAAAAGCATCGTTAGCACTCCTGGAGACCTAATACCTACTTTTAATGGTTTCTATGAGTTAAAAAAAATTCACAAAAGTTCCAACTGCTGAATTTTTCTAAAACAACTTAAAAAATTTGTATGTATGGTATTGGGGATTGAACACAGGGACATTCTACTTCTGAGCTACATACACCCCCCAGCTCATTTTTTTTTTTTTTTGAAATTGGGTTTTGTTAAGTTACCACATGCTGGCCCTCAAATCTGTGATCCTCTTTTCTCAGCCTCCCAAAAAATGGGATTACAGGCGGGCACCACCATACTGGTCTATATAAAACGTGTGTGTGTGTTGGGGATTGAACCCAGCGGCATTCTACCTCTAAGCTACACCCCCAGCCCTATTTTATTTATTTTTATTATGAAACAGGGTCTTGTTAAGTTGTGGAGAACCCTACTACGTTGCTGAGTCCCCATCTCAGCCTCTGAAGTACTGGGATTATGGGCGTGCACCACCATGTCTGGCTATAAAACAACTTTTTTTTTTTTTTTTGCGGTACTGGGGATTGAACCCAGGGGCGTTCTACCTCCGAGCTACACCCCCGGCCCTATTTTTTATACTTTATTTTGAAACCGGGTCTCACGAAGTTGCGGAGGGCCTCACTAAGTAGCTGAGGCTGGCTGTGAACCTGGATCCTCCAGTCTCAGCCTCCCAAGTACTGGGATTACAAGCGTGCGCCACCACGCCCGGCTATAAAACAACTTTTAAATCACAGTTTTTAATTATAAAATTCCTTAACTGTGGTATGTTTGGTAAGACTTATAAGGGATATTTACTTTCTTAATTTTTTCCCCTCAATTCTAGAGTGGATATGTTGCTTTGTAATAAGGACAGCTATTATTAAAATATAATATACACAGGAACACTATTTCTTCAAGAGCAAAACTCCCCTCTGAATGGCTGTTTCTATACACAGGCAAATAAACCCATGAACACAGTGTGTCTTTTCATGTATTTATATATTTTCAGTTTCTTTCCCTAATGTTTTATAGTTTTCAGGTGTAGGTATTTTGTTCTTTGAGTTAAATATATTACTAAGTATTTTGTTATTTTTGGTGCTGTTGTAAATGAAATTATCTTAGTTTCCTTTTTGGATAATTCATTGAAGTATGAAGAAATGCAACTAATAATTGCATGTTGATTTTGTATCCTGTCATTTCATTCTTTTGACAGTATCTTCTGCAGAACATAAATTTTATTTTAATGAAGTCCAGTTTATAAATTCCTTTTTTCATGGACCCTTCTTTTGGTGTTGCATCCAAAGTCATTGCCAAACCCAAGGTCACCTAGATTTTCTGCTATGTTATCTTGTAAGAGTTTTGTCGTTTTCTGTTTTACATTGAAATCTTTGATCCATGTTGAGTTAATTTTTTGAAGGTCAGGATCTAGACTCATTTATTTGCATGTAGCTCTCTAGTTGTTCCAGTACCATTTATTCAAAAGACTAAACTTTCTCCATTATTACCTTGGCTCCTTAGTCAAGTATCAGTTAACTGTATTTTTGTGGGTCTGTTTCTAGGCTCTGTATTCAACTGATCTTTTGTCAGTACCACAGTGTATTGATTATTGTAGCTTTATAGTAAATCTTGAAGCTGGGTAATGCCAGTCTTACATCTTTGCTCTTCTTCAATATTGTGTTGACTGTCCTGGGTGTTTTGCCTTCCATATAAATTCTAGAATTGTTTTGTCAATATCCACAAAAATAACTTGCTGGGATATTGGTTAGGATTGCATTGACTCTGCAATCAATTTGGGAAGAAGTGACATCTTGACAGTATTGAGTCTTCCCTTCCATGAACACAGGATATCTTTCATTTTATGTTTTTTAAAATTGTTTTCAAGTACAATTAACTTAATAACTTTTTTTTAGCTTTTAGAGAATTTCTACATATAAGATGTCATCATCATCTGTGAGCATATATAATTTTAATTTTTCTTTCCCATTTGAGATGCCTTTAACTCTTTTTTCTTGCCTAATTGCTCTGGCTGAAACTTTCAATACTGTGTTGAGTAGAAGTGAAAAATATGGGATCCTTGTCTTGTTTCTGATCATAGAGGAAAAGCTTTCAGTGTTTCACCACTGAATCTCATGTCCACTGCGAGTTTCTCATATATAGCCTTAATCATGTTGAAGTTCTCTTCCTAGTTCAGATGCTGATTTTGAATATGGAAAATTCTGTTTTTCTTTCTGCATATCTTACCCCTCCTTTTTATCCCCTTGCCCTACCAAGGCCACAGCTTTTTACATGATATAACAAGTACTTGCTACTGAAAGCTCCCATGATTTCGGCTTCAGAGCTTACTGGCATCAGAGTGACCAGTGTGAAGGAATTCATAGTTCCAGCCAGGCTGTGGTATAGTTAGTAATCTTTTTAGCTAGAGATGTGGATAGCATCACTATATCTGCAAGTTTGGGTTTAGTGTCTGAGATTTGCTTCAGATAATATAATGTTGGAACAATATACCTTTCCTAGGAATCATTCTTGACAATGTTGTACTCATGGGATCTGTTAGGGCAAAATTGAGAAAGAAGGGGATGTTGAGAAAGGCTCAAAGAAAGAAGTGAGAATCGAGTTGAAGGGAGAAGGAGGCAGAGGTAGGGTGTACTTTCCAGGTATTGGGATCATGAAGCAAACAAAGGCATATTCAAGAACGCACGGGAGCCGGGCGTGGTGGCGCACGCTTGTAATCCTAGTACTTTGGGAAGCGGAGACCGGAGGATCCGGGTTCGCGGCCAGCCTCAGCTCTCTCTCTCTCTCCTTTTCTGTCTCTCTCTCTTTACTTAGTGAGGCCCTCCGCAATTTCGTGAGACCCAGTTTCAAAATAAAGCATTAAAAAATAGGGCTGGGGGTGTAGCGCGGAGGTAGAACGCCCCTGGGTGCAATCCCTGATACGGCAAAAAAAAAAAAAAAAAAACCGCATGGGCCCTTTGGCCCCATGCTGGCCTGTCCAGTACTAGGCCCCAACTAACTTTCCCAAAGAAGCTCTTTCTGACACTCTCAGGGTATGGCTAAGTATGAACTAGAAACTCAGAGGACAGAGACACAGCTAGGTTATTGCTTGCTGCTCAACTTATCAAACTAATATACTATTTAGAGATACACACACACACACAACACACACACACACACACAAATGATTAATGCCACAGTCGGGGTAATGGCTAATGTGATTGGGAAGAGGCACGCAGGAAGTGCCTGGCAGGGCTTTTGCACATGCCACACAGGCTGCCCACTGTACAACTCCAGAAGATGTTGTGCACACAGGCCCTAGCTCCTCGAGTACTGGAGAGTGGTGGGTACAATCACATTTTTTGTACATACTAACAACATGTTTTATATAGACTTCAGAATATGATTGACTGTAGCAGGAATTGATAAACTTTCTATAAAGGACCAGAGAATAAATATTTTAGGTTTTCCAGCACATAAGGTCTCTGCCCAAAAATGTATAAGCAAACGGGCATGGCTGTGTTCCAACAGAACTTTATTTACAAAACCAGGTGGCTGGCTGGATTTGGCTTAGTACCATAGTTTACCAAACCCCAGATTACACGATTAAATCTTTAAAAGAAAAAAAATGTAGCACTGGCTTATCTAGGGAACTGAGAGTAGAGAATATGTAAAAGAATTCATTGGAATGCCTTCTGTGATCTATGTTTAAGTAAGTTATGACTTGTGAAAATGTTTGATCTAAATTCTTTTTTATGAGTTTGGGGATTTACCCGTCATAATGACACATATTGAGAGAAAATTTCTATTGAAACTTTGATTTCATCAGGAATCAGTTTTTATTAGAATTCTCAGACTAATTCTTTTGTTAATTATAGTAAAACTAACATCATCATCTATCATTGATTGATCATATCCAGGTGTCAGGTATGATGCTAGGCATTTACGCGTTATTTCTTTTCCTTGAACAGCTCTTCAAAGTAGGTATAATTTTTCTCACCAGTTTGCACCTGAGGAAGGCTGACTTTTCTAAGGTCACAGAGCTAATAAAGCTGCGCTTTAAATCTAGGTCATTTGACTTCAAAGTTCAGTCTTTTTTTTTCCTGTGGTGCACTGTTGCCTCTATAAAAGGCATCTCATTTTAATTTTGCCAAAATCAATTTGGTTTTAGATTGTCTTCGCAGTTTTACCGACTTAGAAGAACTCGATGAGACAGAGTTATATATGTGCCATAAATGCAAAAAGAAACAAAAGTCCACAAAAAAATTTTGGATTCAAAAACTACCCAAGGTAAGTGTTAAATTTCAGGTTATGCCATTTCAAGGTGTGGGGAGGGATGCTTGAGTAATGGGAAAAAATATATTTTTATAACTTTAGATTATGTGAACTGTTCTATATTGGTCTCTAGGATCTCAGTAAAAGCTGAACCTTTGAGAATGCATAAGGTATAATGCATGGAAGAAAGCAACAAGGGTTAGAAGAAATACTGATAGGGTACCTAAAATATTGTTTGAGAAACATTAGTAACTGAGTGGTTATTGAAAGGTATATTAAGCCGGGCGTGGTGGCGCATGCTTATAATCCCAGTACTTTGGGAGGCGGAGACCGGAGGATCCGGGTTCGCGGCCAACCTCAGCATGCATGCACACGTGCGCGCGCTCTATCTCTCTCTCTCTCTCTACCTAGTGAGGCCCTCTGCAACTTCGTGAGACCCGGTTTCAAAAATAAAGCATAAAAAAATAGGGCCGGGGGTGTAGCGCGGAGGTAGAACGCCCCAGAGTTCAATCCCCGGTACCACAAAAAAAAAAAGAAAAAAAGAAAGGTATTTTAGTGTTGGTTCACAGTCTTTGTCCTTATCTCTGTCATCCAGGTGCTGTGCTTACATTTGAAAAGATTTCATTGGACAGCATATTTAAGAAACAAAGTTGATACATACGTAGAATTTCCACTGAGAGGCCTAGACATGAAATGCTACCTACTAGAGGTAAGGTGATTACCTTTTTAGCATGGTAAAAAGATGGATGTTTGTTAAAATTAAGACTTCGTATGGAGAAGATGAAAGTCATTGAGGCAGGAGATACTGATACATTGACCACTGCTCCTAACTCAGTTCTGGGGATGCCTTCTCCCTTGTTCCATAGCCTGAGAACAGTGGCCCGGAGAACTGCCTGTACGACCTTGCTGCGGTGGTGGTGCACCATGGCTCTGGGTGAGTAGGTCAGCCAGCTAGTTGGGAATACCTGGCGGACAGCACACGAAGACCTGAGTTTTGTACCACTCTTGATAATTCCAAATTCCCTAAAAATGGATTCAGATTCATTAAAGTGGGTGGAATAGAACTTTCCCTCAGTCTTTATTTATATTTTTGTGGTACCAGGGATTGAACCCAGGGGCAGTCTACCTCTGAGCTACACCCCCAGCCCTTTTTTTAGTTTTTGTTTTGAAACAGGGTCTCACTAAGTTTGCTGGGACTGGTCTTGAACCTGTGATCCTCCTGTCTTGACCTTCCAAGTACTGGGATTACAGGCATGTGCCACCATGCCTGGCTAAACACACCATTATTTGTTATTTTGTTGTTGTTATTGTTTTTTGAAGTACTGAAGATGCTCTTCCACTGAGCCACATCCCTAGCCTTCCCTCAATCTTGATGTGGAAGAGTTTCTGAGAGGATGTTTTGAATCAAGAGAAGGCATATAAAAGCAACATGAAGGATGGTTCATTTGAGCCCAGCATTGAGAACCAATCTCTTTGTCCACAATATCCTGTGTCTTTACTCCAAAGTTGTTGATTTTCTTTGCTAATTGAAACTGAAGTAGGGATGGGGAGGGAGATGGGACAATGTTTGAAATAACTTACCTCATGTCATCTACTTGAGTCATTTTTTATTTTGTTGAATAACATTTTTTCCTTGAAAGCTTGTACTAGGGGTATATCCTTATTTTTGGTCTCAGAATGGTTATTTTACCTTCAAACTTGGACTGCTATCCTTGGGCAAACCACTACCCATCCTTTTCCCTCACAGTGTTGTAGACATTACTCCATTGACTTCACATTCTAGTGTTATGACTAACAAAGGGAGGTACAGGTCTGATTATCACTTTTATATAGGCATTCTGACTTTTTCCTCGGGTAGTTTTTTGGGCCCTTTGCCTTTGGACTTCAGAAATAATATGGCCAGGCATGGTGGCGCATTCCTGTAATCCCATTACTTGGAAGGCTGAAATAGGAGGATCGCAGATTCGAAGCCAGCCTCAGCAATTTAGTGAGGCTCTCAGCAACTTAGCAAGACCGTTCCCAAATAAAAAATAAAATAGGGCTGGGGTTGTAGCTCAGAGGTAGAATGCCTCTGGGTTCAATCCCCAGTAAAAAGAAATGTCAGATGTATTCCTGCTTGGTAGTTGGTAGGGACACCTAGTTTGGTGTGTTCAGCTCATGGGAATGTTTATATATTCCACTCTGTTCTCTTTTCTTTCTTCAGAAATCCCTACTAAGTGTATTTCAGTTTCCTGGCTCTATCTTCTATCTAGCTCTTTGTTTCTAAAGACCACTGTGGCATGTTTTCCCAAATCATCAGTTTGAGTTTCATCTTCACGCTAGGCAGGTGTTCCTCAGCCATCGTAACACTTTTATATTGTGGCAATCACATTTTCTGAGAACTCCTTCTTCTTACAGCCTGCTCTTGTTTTATGGTTGCCATATGAATTCTTGAAACTATTACAACTGTACAGAATTTTTTTGGTTTTCTGCATTAAATTCCTCAGTGATTAATTATTGCTTTACTTGTCATTTCTAGCACTTCTCCTTTATGTTATTTTGTTCCCTTCAAAGAGTTTTGATTTTTGGTGGAACAATGAGATCAATCACTAATGGTAAATAAGGGTTTTTCTAGCAGGCCTCTCTCCTCGCGAGGACTGACGCTGGGCGCCATGTGTGAAGCTGGGTCATGCCGACGGGGAAGCTCTCAGTGACAAAGCACTGGGGAAGGTGCTGCCGCCCTTGAGGCGGACTAGTTTCCTAAGCTCAGATTTTTCCAAGACTCTGACAGGAAATCTGGCACTCAGTTTTCCATGTTTCCCTAGGCTTGACCTATGCTTGTTAGATTGAAAGTTCCACAGTTCTGTTTAGATTCTCTTTTAATCCAGTGCCATGTGCTTTATGTGTTCTAGAAAACTCTCAATTTCTGGTCAATTAAGGGTATTCTTTCCCCTTTGCCAGTGTCAATTAGTCCTTATCCTCCCACTGGGTTTGAAGAAAGGTAAATACAAGAGCTCAATCAAACATCTTAAACCAAAATTCTCTAGGATTTATTCTTTAATTACAATATTTATTAAAATATATTGTACATATTACAAATTATATGGTAGCACAGATCCTTTGTGTTTTCTGCAGTCTTTTCCTTTGATCTTTTGCCTTTTATTTACAGGGTTGGTTCTGGACATTACACAGCATACGCAACTCATGAAGGCCGCTGGTTCCATTTCAATGACAGTACTGTAACACTGACTGATGAGGAGACCGTTGTGAAGGCAAAGGCCTACATTCTTTTTTATGTGGAGCGCCAGGCCAAAGCTGGATCAGATAAACTTTAATACCTCTTCTGAATCATTATTCATCAACTATACCGGACAGACATTTCCAATTTTCCATAAATACTTGATCCAAGATTTAATTTCATTATGCACTTTTCAATTTCCTGTTTTGGGTTTAGTTTTATCAATGGTAGTGACTTATTGAACATGGGCACCAACTAATTTGTTGTTGTTCTACCAGAAAACCTCAGCAGACATTTTGATTTGCTGCTTTAGTTGTAATAATTCAATTTTTTTATGTAGTTTCAAGAACTTAGTTCTATTTGACTTTTTTTATATTAATGTTCTCAGTTCTCACTTGGAGGCACATTTACATCCACACTTTGTTACTTTCACCTGCTGAAAGCAAAGTCTGTTCCTGAGTGTGAGGAGTGACGGAGCTGCCTGCGGCCTTTTCCCAGCTGTGATGGAGATTGGGTTGACTCAAGGATCATGTGCGCAGAATGTGTGGCCCACGAGACTTCACAGTGACTGCTTAGTGACTGTTCTTGTTGACTGTAAAAGATAACTGAGAGGACATCTTCTAGTAGACCAGGTAATTGCTGCTGCTGGTGTCTCTCATGGCTGCTGTTTATCAGCACTAACTAAATAAATTTGTTGGTTCAGTTATACCTGTACTGCAAATTTAAGAATTATTATTTGTTGGGGTTCTCGGTTTTTGAAGGTATTATTTCGTTTTTTTTTTTTTTTATGGGGGAGGTAGGATGGGAAGACAGAAAAGTCCAAATAAGACCAAATACATTGTAGTGTTTAAAATTCTTTGATTCAGCTACATGGTATAGATGGTAACCGGTGATAAAATCACAGCTTCTGTTTTACCTTTCTGAACCAGCATCTTATTCCCCCTTTAGTGGTGACATTGGGAATAACTGCACTTCCACTTTAGACTTGCTTCTTGCTTGCCCACCTAAGGTTGAGGTGTGAACATCCAGAGTCGACTGTGACCATGACCTGCACTTGAGGTATCGCTGTGGGGTCTGCTTTCACAGAAGGAAGTTGGCGTCATTGCTCCTCTGGGTTTTGACAACTCTCCTTGGCCTTTTCTGACAGCAGAGTGGAGCAGGTTGCAAATATTCTCACTTTGAAAAAGCAGAATTTGTATTCTTGAACTCAGTAGTCTGTTTTAAAACTGTTGTCAATAAAAATAGGCACAAGCACTTAGAGTGAACTCAAATTGAAATTTGGACCCAGAGTCTCATTTCAAGAAGGCCGCTGTGATTCCTCGTGTTCCAAGCCAGCCCTTTGGCTGCAGGGTGGCTGTGGCATTACTTGCAGGTTATTCAGAGGGAGTAGGAGCTCCAGTGTGGGCCTGTAGGCGCAGCACCATGCACTGTCCCATCATTACTTTCCTCCCTTTCCAACTCTATCAGGGACAGATGCATTTCACGGTAAGCCAGCCAAACAGGCTTTTTGGTAATTTTGTTTTTTCTATTAAAAGAAAAAATTGTGAAGACTTTTAAGTGTATGAATGTAAAAGAAAGTCTGGTGGCTTTCCTCCTAGGTCAGTTGTTTATAGTGCAGGTGTAGATGTGTCTTCATTTCCATTACATTATTAGCTGGATAAACCCCACATTCTCTCGGAACAGAATGCATTTGCTGGGTAAACACTTTAACATGACAAGGAGCAAACTGCAGTTATGTTTGAGCTGTGTCACCAATACAATGGCAACATGCAGCTGTTTAATTCAGTTCCTCACACTAGCCACGGCTCAGATGCTCAATGCCCACACCTGGCCTAGGACACTGCCGCTCTAGGGCATCCCACAGTGAAGAGCGTTCTCTTGGACAACTCTGGTCTGTTTTCACTCCAAAGAATAAAGCTTTGCCATCATATTTAGGTCTTACAGCTTAGAATCGGAGTCCTAGAAGATAATGAAGAGGGATGTGTGTATTTAAAATAGTTGACAGTGCTAAATTTTATTAGGTTGAACTATATAAAAATGTGATGTTTGATTGGTTTTGATCTGCAGAAATGAATTTCACATGATTTGCTCCAATATATCAACCAGCACATTATCACATCTAATTGAACCTGAAATGTGAGTTTCTTCTGACTTTGCCTAGAAGGTAGACAGCTGTGTCTCCTAACATTCGCACTTAGATCTTTAGTCTCTGCATGGGCACTGCGAGAACCTAAACAAAGACTCTGGCAGAGTTGATGCTGGTGAAGAAATGTCCTTTCATACCAAATGGAACTTAGCAGCAGACTGGACTTGGTGGGGAAAGTGGTCTCCACACAGGCAGCACTGTTGGCTTTTTTTTTTTTTTTTTGCATTACCGGGGATTGAACCCAGGGGCATTTTACCTCTGAGCTGCACCCCGGCCTTATTTTTTTATCCTTTATTTTGAAACTGGGTCTCACAAAGTTGCGGAGGCGTCACTAAGTAGCTGAGGCTGGCTGCGAACCCGGATCCTCCGGTCTCCGCCTCCTAAGTACTGGGCAGTGTTGACTTTTGAGAGAAACACAGTTCCTCTTTGAATTTTTGTAGCGTTTTTATTGTTTGATTTTACTTAAGTAGAACTGTTATCGTGAAGACCCTTTGAAAAAGCAGTTGGATCCATTTGAAGGGTGCATCTGAACACCCATGATGTAAATGAGCCTGTTTGTATTTGAAGTCTGTGAGTGTCTAGCCTTACCACACCTCTGTTAAGAGCTTTCTCTTCAGGGCTCTCTCTGTGCCATGCTGTCTCAAGCCCACATGTGGCTTCTGCTCGGAGCTAAATCTGAGGCCGGGCCTCATGCCATGTCACATGGCTCCATGGAAGAGGAAACTCAGAATTCCTCCCACACAGGGGATAGAAACAGTTTGTGGCAACACAAATCTCTCTCCATGGTGGAGAAACCTTTGCTTACCACTGTATTCTACTCAGTGTATAGTGATGACAAATGTAATAGAATTAAACTGGTCACTGTGCTGGCCCTGGTTAAGTGTTAAATGTGTATCTCGCCTGAGGAACCTACTGAGCAGCATGGTTTCTGGGGTGGGGCGGTTTCTTAAATCTCTCCTCCGCTGGTTTAGTGTACATAAACTTATTTGGACATACTTGCCCATTGTAACCTCCACTGTCCCGAGCCCTCACACTCTCTGTTGCTGAAGTAGCCTTTGCACTTGGGGCCTGGGAAAGCTCATGGCAGGGCCTGTTCCTGCAGCCAGGGCATGGGTCTCGTGTGACCAGGGTGTGGCCATGGAATGGTGCCCACAGCACAGGAAGGGGCAGTGAGCACGCGGCAGCGTCTGTGGTCCAGGTCTCTGCATCTCATCACTGGTGTAGAACCTCTCCTCAGGTGTGAGTGTCAAGACTCGCATGAACGTCGGTTGTGTGGTGACATCAGGTTGCCATGAAAACCTAGTTTGTATGATGCCGAGGATTGTTTACTTGTGCAGGTGACCAGTTTGTCCAAGCTGTAATCACATCCCTTTTTTGCTTCACCAGCCTGAACTGTTCTATGGGAAGCATCATTAAAGATCGGTTCTCTTTCCTTCCGACTGTTCTTTCTGAGCCGCTTTCAGTGGAGCTGTGAGGGGTGCACTGACTCCTGCTCTGGGCCTTGTCAGTCAGCAGCAGCGGTTCTTTCTCATAGGAGCCCCAGGACCTTGGGCCTGCTGCTGTATCAGGATGAAGTGCGGGCCGGGAGGAGCCCCTGCAGTGGCTGCAGTTAGGCCCCCGGGCCACTCACCTGGCCCAATGAAATCCAGTTTCCTTGTGAGTACTGACCTTACAAAAATGAGGCCCTTCCCCTCCTCAGAGCCAGTTTCTACTATGAGGAACCAGTTTGGGGGCTCTGAGCATAGCTTATCGATCAGCATTTAAAGTAAAGCAGGCAAATAAGTGCCGTTAAAATACTCTGCTTACAGTGAGCTCCTGCACACTGCCTCTGCCCAGGCCTCTTGCACACAGGAACAACCATGTTTCCACACCCACTGCTTTTCTGTTGTACACATTTGTTCCCGTCCATCTCTTAAACTTGAAGGTGCCCGCAGCTCACTGTTTGCTTCCACATCTGGTGAGGCACAGTCCCCTTCTGGCCCCTGTGCTGTTCAGAGGCTGGGCTGCTGCTGTCGCTGAGTAACAGAACAGACAAGGCCCGACGGGCAGAGCTCCATCTGCCGCCCTGCGGTGGGGTGCCTCCTGCCACCCACTGGAGCAGCAGCGAGGGTACAAGGCTGAACCCCCCACCCAGTCTTGCTGTTCCAGCAGTAGTGCAGCTGGGGGGCCATGAAGAACCACAACGGCTCTTCCAGCCATGACACGGCTCTGCCTTTTACCCAGCTGAAAGGCCCACCTGTTTCCAATGGTCAGCCCTGAGAAGAGCGCTGCGAGGAGGATGCCAGTGGGAGCGTGGAGCCGGCGAGGCTTGCCAGTGCCCTGCCCATCGTGCTGCAGCGGGCAGCCAGACAGCCCAAAGGGCTCCAGCTAATTCCAACAACTCAGACGTCTGCACGTTGTCCCCTTCGCGTCCCCCTTTGCATGCTGGGGTAATGGAGGCTCAGGAGGACCAGCTGAGACTGGCTTCTTGAGTGAGGGAAGGAAGGTGCTGATTTTTTCAGCTGCTTCTGCTTGGAAAGGCAGAGCTGCCAGGCCTGTGCCAGCCCGAGTTCCAGAAAGGTACAGCATAGCCACCTCATCTGTCCCTCAGTTCCAGTTCAATGGGAAGAATGAACAGAGGTGTTCCTGGACAGCAGAGGGCAACTCTCCCTCACCCTCCACAGCTGCAGTGCATCGGCGTCCTGAGCCAACCATCCACAAAGCCGGGACTCCCAGCAGGGGAACAGAGGCAGGCCGCCATGCTGGAGGCCTCGGGTGCTGTAAGAAGGGCGAACTCAAGGGGTGCTGCCTCTGGGCCACTTGCCTAGAGGTGGGTCAGTGAGAGTGCTGGGGGGCCCACCCTCTTGAGAGGGACTGAGGGCACTCACAAGGGCATGCTGTGGCTGCCTTAAACGGCAAACAGATTAAGATACTTAAAATTGTTTTACAGTGTTGGGCTACCTCATCTGTCCTGGCATTTTGGGAAATAGAAGCTAGAAGGAGGACATACATGAAAAAATATAAAGCTAAGTAAACGTAAACTTGAAGTACAGACACATGCACTCATAAAAGTCTCAGAAAGATAAACTACTTCAGTTAAAAAAATTTTTCCCCAGCTTTTTTTTTTTTTTTTTACGCTACTGGGGATTGAACCCAGGGGCATTCTACCTCTGAGCTACACCCCCCAGCTCTATTTTTTGTTCTTTCTTTTGAAACAGGATCTCACTAAGTTGCGGAGGGCCTCACTAAGTAGCTGAGGCTGGCTGCGAACCCGGATCCTCCGGTCTCAGCCTCCCAGGTACTGGGATTACAAGCGTGCGCCAACATGCCCAGCTTATTTTTTATTTTGAAACAGGGTCTTACTAAATTGCTGAGTCTCACTAAATTGCCCAGGCTGTCCTCAATCCTGTGATCCTCCTGTCTCAATCCTCCCCAAGTCCTGGGATTACAGGTGTGGACCACCACACCCAACCAGTTAAATCTTTTATGAAACAACTCAGGGTAAAAATGGAGCCATTTGGAGGCCAAGGAAATCCCTTTGCTGATAGAGGGCAGCAGGATGAGGTAGCTCGGCCTCACCTGTAAACCATCAATCAGTCTAAGGAGCAAAATAGCTGCATAACCCCCCATGGTTCTGTTCACAACTCTGAACGCACCACCACCCTTAGCTGTACACGCAACAGGCCACTTCCTAATAAGGGTGGAGCAAGAGGCCCACACTGATGTCCTAACAGTTAACACAAAGTCCCCAGCAGTGACTGCAAGCCCAGGCAGAGCTGGTGTGGCCAGCCACTTCCAACGAAAACACCTCAGGAAAAGCCAAAAGAGCTCTCTGCTAAGTACCATTGTCAGCTAAGAGGAAAAGAACCCCCTTTTAAGGAAGCCATTTAACTTCAATAGGCCGCTTTTCGGCCAGGATTTTCAATCCCTCTGAATGTCAGCTGAACCAGATGGCTGCATGTATGCCTAGATCCTGCCCTCCCCCTCCCCCCAGCCCCAGCCCCAGCTCCAGCTCCAGCACCAGTTGTTGGCCAAAAATAAACACCATTCCTCAACCTTATATGTCCACCAGCGCCGAGCCGAGGAGGAGCAGGAGGCAGGTCAGTCCCTGGCTGGGCACACTCGTGTGGCTGCTGCTCGCCATGCACATCACCCAACTCAACCGGGAGTGCCTGCTGCACCTCTTCTCCTTCCTGGACAAGGACAGCAGGAAGAGCCTGGCCAGGACCTGCTCCCAGCTCCGCGATGTGTTCGAGGACCCTGCACTCTGGCCCCTGCTGCACTTCCGTTCCCTCACTGAGCTCAAGAAGGACAACTTCCTGCTGGGCCCAGCACTGCGCTGCCTGTCCATCTGCTGGCACTCCAGCCGCGTACAGGTGTGCAGCATTGAGGACTGGCTCAAGAGCACCTTGCAGAGGAGCATCTGCAGCCAGCATGAGAGCCTGGTCAGTGATTTCCTCCTCCAGGTGTGCAACAGGTAGGCCACCTTGCCCCTGAGCTGTGCTGGCCTTGCTGGCCCTGGCTCCAGGGGGACTGGGATGCACTAACGAGATCAAAATGGCTCTGCTTTGAGGCGGCTCCGACTAGGCCCAAGGCAGACACCCAGGCCCCAACCCTGGAGCAGCTCCCAGGAGATAGGTAAAATCTTGAGCTATCTGCTAACCCTCCTAACTCTGCCACAGAGGCACTGGACTAGAGCTGGCCCTGCTCTTGGAGCAGCTGTCCTCTCTGGCAGCCACTGGTGCCAGTTAGGTCCAGCTGGGCCTGCTGTTTCAAGGACAGACCCTGGAACAGGCTCCCAGCTGTAGCATTCAGCACACCCCCGTCCTGGTCCTAGCAAGCAGCGCAAGGGGCCTGAGAAGTGCTGTTGAGGAAGGAGAGGGTGCCGTGCCAAAGGAGAGACCTGAGCAGCCGTAAATAACCGTCTCCTTTGAGGAACTGGATCTTCACAGCACCCCTACGGGAGGAGTTTAGCTTCATTTCTCAAAGGAACAAACTGATGCTCCAAGAGTGGTATGATCAGCCCACAGTCTAGGGTTGCCAGATGTTAGCAAACAATTATAGGCCACTCAACTAAATCTGAGTTTCAGATAGTGAGTTCTTTAGTGTGTTCTCAAGAATCCTGTATTTGATCTTTTTAGCCCTATCCCCAGCACAGGATGAGCCACCAGGCCAGTTCTTTGGTCACAATCTCCAGGGTAGAGCAGCCCACAAGACTGCGGAGAACTCCTGCCAGCCTGTCCCGAGGAAGAGCACCAGGGTCCTTAACAAGCTGGGCTGTTCACGGAAACGGCTGAGCTGGTTTGCTGCCACCCAAGTTTAATCACAGCTGTTTGCTGGCAGCATGACAGGAACGGGAGGAAATAATGGAGTAGCCCTGCCCTCACTATTTACTTTCTTTTTTTTCTGTGGCACGGGGGATTGAACCCAGGGACATTCTTTGAGCTACAACCCAGCCCTATCTATCTATCTGTCTATCTATCATCTATCTATCTGTACTAGGGATTGAACCCAGGGCATTCTACTTCCGAGCTACACCCCCAGCCCTATTTTATTTTTATTTTGAAACGGTCTCGCTAGGTTGATGAAAGTCTCACTACTTGCTGAGGCTGTCCTTGAACCTGCGATCCTCCTGTCTCAGCCTCCCAAGTACTGGGATTACAGGTGTGCACCACCATGCCTGGCTCCTATTTTATTTTTTTAAATTTTGAAACAGGATCTAAGTGCAGAGGGCCTTACTAAATTGCTGAGGCTGGCTGCAAACCTGTGATCGATCCTCCTGTCTCAGCCTCCCAAATACTAGGATTACAGGTATGCCCTACCACACCTGGCTACTTCCCTCATTTTCTTCTAAGCTGCTAGGATGAAAACAGAAGATGGACTTGGGGCTTGGGCCCCGACTAGACCTGCCCACACCATATTGATGGGATTCTCAAGGCACAGAAATCAGATCTGAGGGTGATCTGAGAGTGGGGTGGGGACAACTTGCCCTGGAGCTGTCCCATGCTTGCTGTAAGAGAATCAAGCTTAACTCTCCATGCCAGCAAGGTGTGGAGTCCCAGAAAGAGCGATGGCTTTGAGTCCTCTAGCTCCCTCACTGTCCAACAGTGCGACCCCAGACCTTCGACTTCATTCTGTAAACGGCATCGATTCCCGTATCTCACAGGATGAGGCATAAGTGACAAAGCGTGCAGCAGGTATGGGTAAATATGTATGAGATCTGGTTCTGGCAGTCAGCTCGGGGTTAGGAAGAACTGCTGAGGTTGGCTAGGCAGGGAGGGAGTCAGCTTTTTCTCTGGTTTCTTCCTGCCTTGGGATTATTTTAAAGGCTCTTAAGAGATCACTGAACATCCCTGGGGCTTAAACACCTAATCCCCATGGTCACTCTGAAGTTAACCATTTCTGTCACTGGAGAGATGAGGAGGGAGGCAGAAGGGCTCAGACAGCAAAGAAGTCCCAGATAAGTCACTTGAGCTCTCTGGGTCAGTTTTTTAATTTACAAAATGGAGAGCAGAAGGTTGATGTGACTCAAGAAGGCACATGAACCCGAGGAAGGCATGGGCTCGGTGTGAGAAATGTGCCCGTACGGGGCACGTTTTAGCTCCTTACCGCCTTCCCTCAGGTGCAAGGAGCCACGCCCGCCTAGCCAGGTGCAGCCAAGGAACTAAGGGAAGGCTGATGGGGAAGGGGACCCCCATTCCGAGCCAGACTTAGGTCCCTCTGGGCTACAGGGCCCCAGCTCAGCCCAGGAGACACTCCTCGACTGGAAGACGCCTGGGTCCAGTTTGTTCCCAGGAAGTGAGTTCCGGCAGTGTGCGGGAGGCCGCACGGTAGGCTCTTCACACCTAGAACCCCACAGGGAGATTTTGTCCCACCCACACTGAGGGAAACCAAGGCTCGGTGAGTGACAAGGCCAAGGACACTGCAAATGAGCCAAGTCTGACTTTGTCCAAGATCTTTTATCCCCAGCAGGTGGCCGGCAGGCTGCAGCACGGGCCTCCAGCCTTCTGAGCCGTCCCCTGGGTGTCCCTGACTGTACCCACCTCAGTGTGCGGTTCTAGCTGCCTCGGGCTCCCGACCTTTTCCAGGCTGGCGTCCCAGGGATGCCATCATCGCCCCGGCCAGTCCCGCGCAACGGGGCCTCCAGCACCCGCACCCAGCGCCCCCGGCCGCCACGCGGCTCCCTGCGAGTCCCGCCGTGTCCCAAAGGCGTCCCTCTGGGAGCCTCGCCCGCGGCCCGCGGCATGGGGCTGAGGCCGGCTCCCCGCGGGGCTCCCCCGCTCCCAGCCACGAACCCGCAGGTGAGGGGTGAGTGAGGTGCGGACGCCGCAGGGCGGGGGAAGCGCCATTAGGCGAGGCCGTTTCTACGTGAAGCGGGCTGGGGCGCGGCTCGGAGGCGGGACGCCCGGGCTCCCAGCACCAAGAACCACAGCCCGAGGCGGCCCCGCGCCCGGCCGGGCTCACCGAGCACCCGCGCGCCGCGCTCTCCCGCAGGTGCCCCAACCTGGCGTCCGTCACGCTGTCCGGCTGCGGCCACGTCACCGACGCCTGCCTGGCGCGCCTGCTGCGCTGCTGCCCGCGCCTGCGCACACTGCGCCTGGAGAACTGCGCGCGCGTCAC
>PVJS01019704.1:0-21790 GCA_004027185.1 Glis glis
CCTATTTTTTATTCTTTATTTTGAAACAGGGTCTCACTAAGTTGTGGAGGGCCTCACTAAGTAGCTGAGGCTGGCCTTGAACCCTGATCCTCCTGTCTCAGCCTCCCAAGTACTGGGATTACAGGTGTGCACCACCATGCTTAGCTAAGAAAATCTTTTAAATCCCCTGCTTTGCATCTCTGCTGAATTCTAGAAGTCTCAGATTGTGACTCAAGGGGCCCTGGGTGAACTGTTTTCCCATTGGTTTAAAAAAAAAATCAAGGTCTACGGAGTTCAAGGGAGTCACCCTGGCAGGTGGGTGGCACAAAGAGAACACGATTCAGCAATCTAAACACTGAACCCTCTTCACCATCCTCCTGCCTTCTCCTCCCTCTTACCACTCTCCCTACCCACACCTGTTTGGATGAACTGGTTCTGAACAGTAATCAGGTGTGTATTCAGTTTGCACTCTGGCTGAGTGAGGCCCAGCAGCGCTCCCTGGAGGAGGTGCTTGGGTGACGTCTGCTGGCCCCACACCCAGCGACAGTGGTGTCTGTGTTGTATTTATGAGCTTCATACTCACTCATCCGCCCACACGGAGCCAACCTCCCCAGCTCAGAATTGCTCAGTGAGCAGCTTGGACTTAGCTATGACTCAGCTCAGCACCTGGGAGACAGTGCCCTCCACTGGGTCAGGGGAGTGCCTTACTTCCATCATGACTTGATCCTAGGGATTGCCTCTTTCCCCTCCAAAAAATAAAAGGGGGCTTGGATAGATAAAAGGGAGGAACATAGATGGTTCAATACTCCTTCTAGAAGCTAAAGGCCCAAGCAGTCCACCAATTGGAGTGCATGTGGGGAGAGGAGGAGCCTGGTCAAGAGCAGCCTTGGTCCCCAGGAGAGAGTATTGATGTGAAACACAGAGGCAGAAGGCAGGATTTTCAGGTGGGAGATAGAATAGTATGGGGAGTTGGGGGTAGAGCAGTGGTCCCTCCCTGCATAGTGCAGGCCCATTCAGTGTCCTAGTGTCATTTCCCTCCTACCTTGGAGGTAAACGATTTGATCTTCCCAAAGAGTGACTTCTTGCTAGTGAAGATGAGGTCATCTTCCACATCCTCGCCTTCCATGATGGCACAACTGTCAGCTGCTGGCAGGTCGCAGTCTTTGAGGGTAGCGTTCATCACCAGTTTGGAGTACTTGTATTCTAGTCTACGAAAGGGGAATGGGAAACATGAGACACCAGAATGTGGGAAAATAAGGGGGACAGAAGGAGAAAGGCTGGTTTATAAACAGACACTCCCACATCATGGGTAAGGAAGCAGAAGCATAGCAAAATGGTGTTAGGGCTGTGTGCGTAGGGGGGATCTTGGCTCCCAGTTCAGTTTTAAGGCTTTTTTTTTTGATGCTGGGGAGTGAATCCAGGGGCATTCTACTTTTGAGCCACACCCCCAGCCCTATTTATTTATTTATTTATTCATTCATTCATTGGTACTGAGAGTTGAACCCAGGGGCATTCTACCTCTGAGCTACACCTCCAGCCTTTTTAAAATTTTTGTTTTGAAACAGGGTCTTGCAACCTAGTGACTAAGTTGCTGAGGCTGGTGTTGAACCTGGGATCCTGCTGTCTCGGCCTCCCAAGTACTGGGATTACAACTGTGCGCCCCCTCACCTGGCTTTATTTTTTATTTTGAAACAGGATCTTGTTAGTCTCACTAAGTAGCTGAGGCTGGCCTCACACCTGTGATCCTCCTGTCTCAGCCTCCCAAGTCCTGGGATGATGGGTGTGCACCAGTGCACCTAGCTAAGGCTGGCTGTTGCTGTGATCTCAAGACTTCATAGATGTATTGAAATCATAAAGTCATTATTTGTTTGTTTGGGTTTTTTGGTACTGGGGATTGAACCCAGGGACATTCTACCTCCAAGCTACACCCCCCAGTCCTATTTTTTATTCTTTATTTTGAAACAGGGTCTCATGAAGTTGCAGAGGACCTCACTAAGTAGCTGAGGCTGGCCGCGAACCTGAGATCCTCCTGTCCCAGCCTCCCTAGTACTGGTATTACAAGCATGCGCCACCACACCCGGCTAAAGCCATTATTTGTATTGTTAATAATAACAAACTAAGGACATATTCTTTCTCTCCTTGCAGTGCTGGGGACCAAACCCAGGGTTTCTTGCATGTTAGGCAAGTGCTCTACCACTGACCTACATCCCCAGTCCAAGGATGATGTTTGCTTTCTTTTTGAGAATCTAACAGCCACTTATAGAAAGCTATGTGGTACTGTCCCTGCTCAAGAGTGAAGATAACCAAGACCTACACTGGTGGCTTGAGAAGACTCTTGGTAGAGTCACAGGGTCTGTGGCCAACTCCAGAGAAATGCCCCATTAACTCTCACATGTTCTCCCTGTTCAATGACAAACCCTCCCATCCTCAAACTCTGATGCCCCATCATGTACTTTTGATTCTTTTTCCAAAAGTAGCAGGTCAAGACGGTGAGCAGGATGGCAGTACAGGTGCCTGCAGAGATGCCCACTTTCAGCCAGAAATCGATCGTTTTGCAGATGGTGACTTTCTGCTCAGGCAGAGAGATGCCACCGGAGCATATCTTTGGTTCTCGCCACACATAAGTAGTCTTCTGTTGGGGAGAAAAACAAGGAACTCAGATCTCACATTTCTCGCTCTCCTGGGATGTCCCCAACCAGAGGGCCACCTACCTGAATCCCAGCCACACAGCTGCTGACAAAAGTGTGGTAATCGGCGGCTGAGCAGAGTGGACAGGCGGCCACACTCTCCCACAGGAAGTGGAAATTACAGCCATCACAGGTCCCATCAGAGCACGTGCTAGCAAAGCAGAAAGGAGGCCTGAGCTCCCACTCTCTGGACTGGTGGGGAAGCTCTGGTAGGAAGTCTGCTGTTTCATCGCTTGCCTGATTCTTCCTCTCCCTGCCCAAACTGCACCACCAGCAGCCATCCTTCCAACTAGCTCTTTATTTTTTATTTATTTATTTATTTTTGGTGGTGGTGGTACTGGGGATTGAACCCAGGGGCATTCTACCTCTGAGCTACACCCCAGCCCTATTTTACTGTTTATTTTGAAAGAGGGTCTCACTAAGTTGCAGAGGGCCTCATTAAGTTGCTGAGGCTGTCTACAAACATATGATCCTCCTGTCTCAGCCTCCCAAGTACTGGAATTACAAGTGTGTGCCACCATGCCCAGCTTATTTTTTATTTTGAAATAGGGTCTCACTAAATTGCTGAGGCTGGCCATGAACCTGTGATCCTTCTGTCTCAGCCTCCCAAGTACTGGAATTGCAGGCGTGCACCACCACACCCAGCCTAACCAGTTCCTAACTCAGGTTTTGATCTTCAAATTCCCTGATGGTAGCCGGGCATGGTGGCGTACGCTTGTAATCCCAGTACTTGGGAGGCTGAGATAGGAGGATCATAGGTTCGAGGACAGCCTCAGCAAGTAGTGAGACTCTCATCAACCTAGAGAGACCCTGTTGCAAAATAAAAAAATAAAATATGGCTGGAGGTGTAGCTCGGAGATAGAATGCCCCTGGGTTCAATTCCCAGTAACACACACACACACACACACACACACACACACACACACACACACAATTCCCTGGTGGTAAGAGGGCTTCTGGGCTTCCACTGTGTTCCCACTGGGATCCCCATTCTCTGTCCATTTATGTTTCTGCTGACATCAAATGTGATGTTAGGGTGTTTGAGCTCTAGCATGGATGCCCCACCAACCCCTCAGAGGCTCCTATCCTCCCCATGGACATGTGACATTTTACAGTAGCCACTTTGATGCATCTTCCTGGGGGTTTGAATGAAGTAGAGGTGGATTTGGGGAATGGATATCTGCTTTGTACTTTACTATGATGTTTACAAGGATAAGAACAGTGGTTTTACATTCCAACACCATTGCTGGGCCGAGATGTCCTGTTTGCTCCTCGGCTCCCTGATCAGGTTTTGGAGAAGCATCTCTCCAACTGTGCTCCCCACGACACCAGTGCCCAGCAAGGTGTTAGTTGGAATTGTGTGGGGGGGAAAGGAGTGGTGTCCTGTGGTCATTCTAGTTTGGAAGTTCTTGATCTAGTGCACTCAGCTATTCAATTCAGAATTGAGTCTTTAAGTTACAGAGAGATTCCTAGGATCCTTAAACCTTTACCTACTTTATCTTAATAATGGTCAAACTCTTAAGAGAAGTCCTAAGGTCTCATTTAATCTCAAAACAACTCCCTGAGACAACTTACTATTGTGTCCACTTTACAGATAACAAAAAAGAGACCTAGAGAAGGGAAGAAACGGTTCCATGATAACATAGTTGGTAAGTGGAGTTGTTCATTCAAATCTGGCTCCCAAAACTGTTAGCCACTGTGTAGCTGCCACCATAATGGCCCGGGGATGTGCTCTGATTCTTCTTCCTGCCCCATTCTTGCCAATTGAAGATTGAGTGGGGCCCTGACTGTGCCCCTAAAATCCCATTAATGGATCTCAAAACTATTTTCCCTTTTTCTCTCTTTCAGTGACTTTTGGCTCTTGGGATGGAACGAGTCCAAGGAAGCCAGGTTGTGGCCTTTGTTACATCCCTTTGTAGGGATTACCTTGGCAGCAACAGGCTTCCAGGGACAGTTTTCAGTGGATTGCATCTGACACGGATGGTGGTTGATCTTCCAGAGCTGCAGGACTGAGTCACATCATTGGACCTGCAGAGAAAGCCAGCCCCCATGGGGGGAAGGAGTCACTCCACCATGTTACTGGAGAGCCATTAGGTGACATCAACATGGAACGATGTTCTCTATGGGCAAGTCAGGACTTGGGCTCCAGTCTGACACACAGGGAATGCACTGGTCTATATATGGAGAGAGTGGGGATCAGGGAGATTTAGTCCATGGGGAAATTCACTGGCGGAGAGAGGCAAGACAAGCAGACACTGGGGCCTCCTTAGGCCAGAAGGGAAGTCTGCTGCAGATCTTCCAGTATTACTCCCTGCCTCCAGGACAGACCTGCCCTAGTAATACCCAAGAAGCTGGGATCGGGGAACAACTATCTCATGACTGGAAAAAGCTTCTAGACCCAGACATGTTCTGGCTTGATGAGTAGGCGGTGGCTAAGGGATGCAACAGAAATTGTGGAAGAGTTCTAGGTTACACTTGCATTAGCCTGGCCTTGCATCTTCACCTAAAAAAGAAGATCACGTCCGGTATTCCCAAGGTTTCCGGGTGGAAAAGTTCAGCTGGGGAGGTGATTCCATCCAGAGTCATATCTGTTGACACTCCTGCCAAATTAGAGCTCCTAATTAGTAGCAGCACTGGCTGGCAAGCACTTGAACTCTTTCAATACCTGTCAACATTCAACCTTCCTTCATCTCATCACATCCCTGAGGGGCTCGTGAAAAACTGAACCAAAGATTTCTCAGAGGCCTGGGGGTACTTGGCACACAGGATGGGGTAGAAAACAGAGTCAGGAGGGTGGGCCCCTCCCATGGGGCCATTTACCTCCCAGCCTGGCAGCCTCTCTCTTACACACACACACACACACACACACACACACACACACACACACACAGAGTCAACCAAGCCTGGAACAGCTGAATTACTCACCAACAAGTCGGTCAGCAAGGCTGACAGGCTGTGAGGACACCCCAGCTTTGTAACCTGTCACCTCTGGGGGGATGATGACTGCCTGGCAGACGTAGGCCATGATGGATTTGGAGAAACCTGACTCACCCTCAGGAATCCGGAGGTCAGTGACATTGTCGGTGCACATGGACATTTTCTTACCCTGATGGGGGAGGAAGATGTTGGGAAGAAGCTAATGGTCACAGAGGAATACCCAAAAGGGAACAGTGAACAGTTTTTCACACCTAAAACTTCAGCCTCCCAATGGTATATTGCAGTGTGTGTGTGTGTGTGTGTGTGTGTGTGTGTGTGTGTGTGTGTGTGTGTGTTACTGGGGACTGAATCCAGGGCATTCTACCTCTGAGCCCTATTTTATTTTTTATTTGGAAACAGGGTCTCGTTGAGTTGCAGAGGGCCTCTCTAAGTTGCTGAGGCTGGCCCTGAACCTGTGATCCTCCTGTCTCAGCCTCCCAAGTACTGGGATTACAGGTGTGCACCACTACACCCAGATAAGGGTATTTAATTTAAAAATTAAAATAAAAATTTTTAAGCAAAATATCAGGCTTATGTGTCCTATTTTTGGAACTCTGGCTCAGGGGTCCCCAGCTTTTTATTTCCTTCAAGTCACTACAGGTAGTCCTATATAAAGAGAGATGTGATGGTGGCAATTGATTTGGAGTTCTAACCCACCCGTCCAACAATGAAGGGTTCTTCCTTACCTTAATCTATATTCTAGACAAAAACTGAAATATGTAACTGATCCCAGAGGCCAGTGAAATTTATGTGACCATCTAGCCTGGTTCACATTCCTTCTCTCTCCCTAGGTGCTGTGATTGTACCATGTTTGTCTTGGAAGCACACTTCAAACAGATTCCCAGGGACAAAAACAGACCCCATAACCAGCCTCCTTCTTATCTTGAGGTAAGACATGTAAGGACATTTATAACCCCTTCCTTTACTTATTATTTATTATGTATTTATTATTTAGCAGTACTGGGGATTGACCCCAGGGACACTTTATCACTGAGTTATATCTCCAGGCCTTTTCTTTCTCCTTTCCTTTCCTCTCCTCTCCTCTCCTTTCCTTTCCTTCCTTCCTTTTTTTTTTTTGTTTTTGGTGGAACTGTGGATGGAACCCAGAGCCATTCTACCTCCAAACTATACTCCCAGCCCTATTTTATTCTTTAGTTTTGAAACAGGGCCTCACTAAGTAGCTGAGGTTGGCTGTGAACCCGTGATCCTCCTGCCTCAGCCTCCCAAGTACTGGGATTACAAGCGTGTGCCACCACGCCCGGCTCCTTCCTTCCTTTCTTGAGAGAGGGTCTCACTAAGTTGCTGAGGCCAGCCTGCAATCCTCCTGCCTCAGTCTTCCCACTCGCTGGGATTACAGGTGTGCTCCACCATGCCCAGCTCCCTTTCATTTTTTAAGAAACCATGCATTGAGAGAAGGAAGTTTGCTTCACCTCCAGTCTCTGAAAACCTCATTATGTAGAAATCTGGAAGATGTCGGAATTGAGACTCTTTCCTTGGACTTTTATAAGAAAGGAAATATTGAGATATTCCTTCAAGAACATTAAGTTTGTGGAATATTGATATATAACTTATTTATTAATATAAAATTTATTCAAGATTTTAAGTGGACTAAATACATAGAACATGCCATTTCCAGTGTTAAAAGTTTTAGTACAACTGGAGCTAAATCTGGTATCTATAGGCTTTTTTCAAGATATAAGAAGTAAAGACCTTAGAACAGAAAGAAATTTTTACGTTACAATAAAATGGTTATTCTGTCTTTGAAGTGAGACTCTGTCGTGTGACTGTACATTGTAAGGGGCAGGGGTGGGGCACGGTCCTGCAAACTCCCCACCTTCACCAACACCAGCTCACCCAGTGAAACTTTCCTACGTGGGGCTCGCTTTCCTCACTTTCATTTCCTGAGTCACCACTGCCTACTACTTCTGAGGCCTTACTTTAACCTCCTCTAAGACTTTTAAAACAAACTAGACACCCATCTCTAATCTTCCATAGATTCTTTTATTCCTCGACACCCGCCTATGGCTTTGTACACTGCAGAAGGGTAGACGCAGAAAGGTGCGAAGCAAAGGCCTCCCCACCCCACTGGGTCACAAACCCCATGCCCTACATGCTCTCTATTTTGTGACACTGGGAATTAGCTTTCCAAACTTCCCACTGCTAATCATGGCTGGGATGGCCCTTTACATTTCTGCTTTTGAATTTTGGATAAAAAACATTTGTAGCAGCATGTAATGGCTGATAGTCACATTCTTTCTTTATAAAATCTTTCATGTTATTTTCTTTTGTACTGTCAGCAAAGATACATGCAGGTGAACTAGGGACAGTTTATTTTATCCAGCCTCTAGAAGACAAATGACAAATGCAAAGATCAGTGAAGACTGCTTTTATTTTCTTTTTTAAAAGAAGGGGAAAAACCTTCCTTCTCTTCCTCCTCCTCCTTTTATCTTTTTTTTAGAGATGAGGTCTAGCTATGCTGCCCAGGCTAACCTTGAGCTCCTGGGCTCAAGCGATCCTCCCACCTCAGCCTCCGGAGCAGATGGGACTGTCGGTGTGTACCACAGAGCCTGGCTCTGCCCATTCTTTTACATAGAGGTTAAGTATCTCTTATTCAAAATGCTTGAGGCAGAAGTGTTTCTGGTTTGGGAATTTTTCAGATTTTGGAATATTTTAATAGATTTTATCAGTCGAACACCCATAATCTGAAAATCCAAAATCTGAAATGCTCCAAAATCTGAAACTTCTTGAGCACCCTTAGGAATGCTCAACCAGCACTCATTTTGAGGGGAAAAAAGGTCAGGTAAGAGTAAATGAAAACTTTATTTATTTATTTATTTATTTGTCCTTGGGATTGAACCCAGGAACATTCGACTTCCAAGCCACACCCCAAACCTTTTTATTCTTTATTTTGAAACAGGATCTCGCTTAGTTGCTGAGGGTCTCACTAATTTGCTGAGGCTGGCCTCCAACCTGTGATCCTTCTGTCTCAGCCTCCCAAGTACTAGGATTACAGACATGAAATGTTTATTATTCAGATGATTTGATTTGGGGGGAAAAGTCCTCAGGGAGAGTTACAATCATTTAAAAACCTTTTCAAGCCAGGCATGGTTGGCGCACGCTTGTAATTCCAATACTTGGGAGGCTGAGACAGGAGGATCACAGGTCTGTGGCCAGCCTCAGCTACTTACTGAGGCCCTCTGTAACCTAGTGAGACCCTGTTTCAAAATAAAGAATAAAAAATAGGGGTGGGGGTGTAGCTCAGAGGTAGGATGCCCCTGGGTTCAATCCCCTGTACTGCAAAAAAAAAAAAAAAACAAACAAAAAAACCTTTTCCCCCTCCTCAGTCCCTTTCTCCCTGAAGGTTTCTAGCTTTTCTCCTGTGTTCACCTCTGGCCTCCCACCCGCCTGTCTTCCCCTTTTTCATTTCTCACACTGTCAACTCACAAACCTTACCTGGTTTCCACAGAGACTCAAGGTAAAGTGATGGAAATATTTCAGCCCCTTCGAAGTGAAGCTTGGCCCTCCAGCCAGAGAGACGGTGTTTGCCAAAGCTGAAAAGTTGTAGTCGAAAATCCTGGTTGGGGTGTTGTGGGAGAAGGTGCAGTCGTTGTAGCACAGAGAGTGGATCTGAGGGGGAGAGGGATGGGTCAGGCTGGCCAGTCAGGCAGGACCTTGAGGGGCCCCAGGGCAGAGGAGCAGACTTTTCCCCAGCCTGGTCTATCCCAGTTGGGGTGAAAGAGAAGAAAGGAAGGATCTGGGGTGGACATTAAAAGAAGTCAAACATTTAAAGAAGAAAAATGGACACTAGTGGGATTTATGTATATCTGGCCCACATATGATGTGCAGAACCGAAGGAAGGGTTCTTGGGCATGATCGCCTGATGGTGGCGTTCACAAAGAACTCTGCCAGAGCCACCAGTTTGCACGAGGCCACCACAACCTTATACAAACAGTACTTCTAGAAGGACATCTGCCCAGCAACTCTCCGTTCAGCCTGGGACTGATGCCATTCTTATTATTAATCACTGTGGCCATGAGTTACTGTTTGGAAACAGCTGATTGTAATCCTTCTCATTTTTATCTTTAAAAACTTCCCCTTGGGCTAGGGTAGCTCAGTGGCAGAGCACTTGCCTAGCATGTACGAGGCCCTGGCTTTGATTCCCAGCACCACAACAAAACAACAAAACAAAACAAAAATCTTCCCCTTATCTCAGATTCTTTTAATATGCCCACAGTTTACTATAGCATCTTCCCATTGTGATGCTCTGCTATTCCCAAGCAAATATCAGTATTTCTTAGAGACTCTGTGTGTGTGTGTGTGTGTGTGTGTGTGTGAGAGAGAGAGAGAGAGAGAGAGAGAGAGAGACAGACAGACAGACAGACAGAGAGAGTCAGAGAGACACAGAGAGAAAGATATGCTGGGAGTTGAATCCAGGGCCTTGCTCATGCCAGACAAGCGCAGTATCACTGAGTTACACCCCCAGCTCTGCCCTTCTTACTTTCAAGCAGAAGACAATGAGATAGTAACTAAAATAAGGATGTCTAGTATGGCAGGAAACAAACTACAGTTCTTTCCCTGATGCACATCCTCCCCTCCTTCCAACCCATTTATCACTGAACCCTGAACCTGAACCCTGCTTCCTCTTCCTCCGGTTCTCAGTAGGAAACTGAACTTGAAAGGGGCTTTACTTCCCGCTCCTGGCTCTGTTTTAGGGCCCCTCTTCCGTGCAGTCTTACACACTGTCATTCCCTCCCATAGCAGCAGAGGGAGCTCCAGGAGAAGGTGGTTGTGGCGAAAGTCCAGGGTACCCGAAAGAGGATGCCAGGGGTCTGTAGAACCGTGGCACTTATTTCACAGCTCAACTGACTGATGTTGGCAGAGCATTTAAATAATGTGTTATGTATGTATGTCTGTGTATTGTGGTCAATAAAATACAAGTTCATTTAAAAACATTAATGAGCATCTAAGAGCGCTTAGTCCTGTGGTCTTTCATGGATGTAGAAAGTACACAGGGGCGACAGCACAGCTTTGCCACATTGAGAGGAATCTTCACACCTGTAAAGCTGAGAAGCCACTGGGATAGAGGAGAACAATGCCAATTAACTGTATGTCCCAGCAACTGTTGGGTTATCTTCTCAAAGGACAGGGGCAAATACCCATGATAACAGTCTGGATTGGACTGACTTCAAGCCATAAGCCCCACTCTTCCTTCCCTTTAGGTCTCTGCATGTGCCAAATAACCCTCTGGACCAGACAGTCAGCCATCCCCCTGACCCATCAGCTGAAGATCAGACTTGCCCCTGACTCAGGGAAATCAAGTCCTGTTGCTACAGCCACAGACTGGATGGGTGTCCTCCAAGACTCTAACCTGGGAGTGTGCTACAGGGAGCACTTGGGTATCAGCCCCTCCAGAACCCGGTCCAGGACCCAGCACCCTCTGAGGTTATCCAACCAGAGGCCCAAAGTTAGGATGCATGGCGGACTGCTAGCACCTTGTTGTTCTTGGTCCCTGGACCACAGGGCACGCAGGCCTGTGCACCATAAGGCTGGTGGGCTTTCAGGATCGTGTTAGGGGGGCAGGAGTGGCAGGTTCCAGAATCTCGGTCGATGTAGTAACCAGCAGGACAAGTGGTACAGGAGGAGCCCAGGTCAGAGGCTTCTAGGGCACAGGGACGGCAATAGGAGGCCACCCCGTCCATGACATTGGTGATATTGATGGAGTAGATCTTAGCAACGTCATTGGTGTACTTTCTGCCCTGGAGACCAGGAAACAAGAAGGGAGAGGGAGGAGGCCTGAGACAGCAACAATGAAAACAGCAAAGTATCCTTTTCCTTCCTTCCTTTCTTCCTTCCTTCCTTCCTTCCTTCCTTCCTTCCTTCCTCCCTCCCTCCCTCCCCCCCTCCCTCCCTCCCTCCCTCCCTCCCTCCTTCCTTCCTTCCTTCTTTCTTTCCTTCCTTTTTTTTTTGTGTGTGTGGTACTGGGGGTTGAAGCCAAGGGCATTCTACCTCTGAGCTACACCCACAACCCTATTTTATTTATTTATTTTTGGTACAGGGGATTGAACCCAGGGGCATTCTACTTCTGAGATACATCCCCAGCTCTATTTTATTTTTAAATAGGGTCTAAGTTGCTGAGGCTGACCATGAACCTGCGATCCTCCTGTCTCAGCCTCCCAAGTACTGGGATTACAGGTGTGTGGCGCCAAGCCTGGATTACAGGCATGTACCACTACATCCCCAGCCCTGCCTCCTGCTCTTTTTTACTTACTTGACAAAGGTTCTTTATGTGCATCCTGTGTTATTTTAAAATAAGACTGACTCACTGACCCATTTTAAGTTATGTATAGAAATATTACCATGGGGAAATATGCAGTAGGCACTGTTATATGAAAAAAGTAGCCGGGTGTGGTGGCACACTCTTGCAATCCCAGTACTTGGGAGGCTGAGACAGGAGGATTGCAGGTTCGCAGCCAGCCTCAGCTACTTAATGAGGCCCTCCACAACTTAGTGAGACCCTGTTTCAAAATAAAGATAGGGCTGAGGGTGTAGCTCGGCAGTAGAATGTCCCTGGGTTCATTCCCCAGTACTTAAAAAAAAAAAAACAGGTCTTTTTCTTATAAAATAAAAAAACCATGTATTTGTAGAGAAATAAGGACTGTATAGGAGATATTTCAGATGTTAACTGAGCTATCTCTAGGTAGTAGGATTTTGGCTGACTTTGTGTCTTCTTTTTGTTTATTTCTACTTTCCAAGTTTTCTGCAATAAACCTGTATTACTTTAAATTAAGAAAATAAACTGGGCATGGTGGTACATACCTGTAATCCCAGTACTTGGGAGGCTGAGACAGGAGGATCACAGGTTTGAGGCCAGCCTTAGCAACTTAGTGAGACACTTAGCAACTTAGCAAGACCCCATTTCAAAATAAGAAAATTTTAAAAAGGGTTGAGGGTGTAGCTCAGTAGTAGAGTTTCCCAAGTTTCAATCTCCAGTACTGAAGAAGGAGGAGGAGGAGGAAGAGGAAGAGGAGGAGAAGGAGGAGGAGGAGAAAGAGGAGGAGGAGAAGGAGGAGGAGGAGGAGGAGGAGGAGGAGGAGGAAGAGGAGGAAGTTACTATTATTAGGTGGGCATAGTGGTGCATTCCTGTAATCCCAGTACATGGGGGGCTGAGACAGGATAGCAGGTGCATGGCCAGCTTCAGCAACTTAGTGAGACCCTCATACTTATGAAACCCTGTTTCAAAATTTAAAAAAATAAAAAGGGCTGGGGATGTAGCTCAGTGATTAGAGTACTGGGTTCAATCCCAGTACCACACCCCCCACACACACACACACATGCACACACGCACACACACACTCAGCCATCAACAGGACTGGCTCCACACAGAGGCAGGGACTTGGAGGAGGGACAGGTGATCAAAGGCACTCACAGGGTTATCTTCCCTTAAAGTCATTTAGACAAAGCTAGAGGATCCTGAGGGCTTCCTAGGCTCTCTGCTGGACTTTTTTTTTTTTTTTTTTTTTGCGGTACCGGGGATAGAACCCAGGGGCGTTCTACCTCCGCGCTACACCCCTGGCCCTACCCTATTTTTTATGCTTTATTTTGAAACCGGGTCTCACGAAGTTGCAGAGGGCCTCACTAGGTAGCGAGAGACAGGGAGAGAGAGAGAGAGAGAGAGAGAGCGAGCGCGAGCTGAGGCTGGCCGCGAACCTGGATCCTCTGGTCTCCGCCTCCCAAAGTACTGGGATTACAAGCGTGCGCCACCACGCTCGGCCTCTGCTGGACTTCTTAAGATTGGTCTAATCCTTGGATTCCCAACCTCAGACTCACACACGAGCTCATGCCAAGGTTCAGAGGGCTCCTCTGGAAGTTGGGGGATCTGCGGAGGGGGGGACTCACTGTCTCATGAAGAGTGGTCCTCTGGAAGGCCCAGGTGAAGCTCATGGTGGCATTCTCCTCGATGGTATAGGTATAGGACTGTTTGCCTTTGGAGCCTTTCCACGTTTCCACAGGAGTGTTGGTCCTGGAATTCATGCCCTAAACCAGAACATGTGAGTGAGGAGGGCATGATGGCTGGAAGGGGAGACTGTGCCCATGCCGCTGCCATCCATAGGCCAACGCAGCCGGTCAGGCCTATGCTGAACTGTGGAGTCCCTGATGCTCACTCCAGGCCCTTCCACTGTGGAGTCACTATGAGCAGGTGTCACCACATTGGCTCAACACTAGGCAGACGGCGCCAACCCTCCCCTGGAAGCCCCGTAGCTGGCAAAGAAAGGAAAGCGTACCACCATGAAGTAGAGCTCGCAGTTCACTGAACAGATGGTCTCGAAGACAAATGTGATCCTGGCCACCTCTTTATTCTCTGTATCTGCCATCACCGACTGTGGAGGTCTGTGGGGCAGAAATCATAGGTCAGCGGCAGGGGCCAAGAAATGCTTTTTTTTTCTTTTTCTTTTCTTTTCTTTTTTGATACTGGGTATTGAATCCAAGGGCATTCTACCTCAAAGTCATCCTGATGCTTTTTAAAAGTTTAATTTAATTTAATTTATTTTACTTTATGGAATTAAGGATTGAACCCAGGGGTGTTCTACCTCTGAGCTACATCCCAGCTCTATTTTACTTTCTCTTTTTTTTTTTTTTTTTTTGGTTGTACCAGTGATTGAACCCAGGGGCATTCTACCTCCGGGCTACACCCCCAGCCCTAGTTTTTATTCTTTATTTTGAAACAGAGTCTCACTAAGTTGTGGAGGGCCTCACTAAGTAGCTGAGGCTGGCCGCAAACCTGCGATCCTCCTGTCTCAGCCTCCCAAGTACTGGGATTGCAAGTGTGCACCACCACGCCCAGCTTACTTTCTATTTTGAAACAAGGTCTCACTGAGTTTCTGAGGGCCTCGCTAAGTTGCTGAGGCTGGTCTTGAGCCTGCAGTCTTCCTATCTCAGCCTCCCAAGTACTGGGATTACAAGTATGCACCACCACACCCCGCTCAGGCAGTGCTCATTAAAGAGCTGAGGCAGCAGCAAGGGATCAGCTAGGGGACAGGGTTAGGTCCTGAGCATGTTGGGAAGAGCCTGGACTGAGTCCAATCCTGCTACCTAAGCAGTGTGACCTTGACCTAGCCAAACTGTAAACTGGAAGTGATAATATCTCTTATATGCCTCCCATCGTTGTAGTGGGACCCAAAGGCATAACAGATGTGGATGTACTTTATGAAGTGCAGAGGTGGTCTGCAAACCAGCAACATCACCAATGCTGGGAGTTCATTAGAATTGCAGAACCTCAGGTCCCTCCCCAGGCCCACTGAATCAGAATCTGCATGTTAGCAGGATTCCCAGCGGGTTTGCATGCACATTAAAGTGAGGAGTCCACTATCCTAACACGTAAGCTGCATACATTTACTCAGCCTTGCCTGGCTTAAATGAGCACATTCTCAGGCTGGTCCTTCTTTTGGGAAAGTAAGAGCCATGCCCAAGTGGGCTGGGGTCAGGGGTGAGGACGTGCTTTACCATGGTGCTATGGTTTGCATAAGCGACCTCCAAAGGCTCAGGTGTTAAAGGCTCACTCCCCAGCCCATGGTGCTACTGGAAGTGGTGGAACCTTTAAGAGGTGGGGCCTGGGGAAGGAGTTAGATCACTGGGCATGTGTCTTTGATGTGGACATTGGATCCTATCCCCTTTCTCTCTCTTGGCTTCCCATTCACCACGAAGTGAGCAGGCTGTTCCACCATGCTGTCCCCACCATGATGTGCTCCCTCGCCACAGGCTCAAAGTAACAGGGTTAACTGATCATTGACTGGAACCTCGGAAACTGTGAGCCAAAATAAACCTTTCCTTTTTTTTTTTCTTGGTACTGGGTGGAGCATTCTATCTCTGAGCTACACTCTTAACCCTTTTTATTTTTTACTTTGAAACAGGGTCTCACTAAGTTGCTGAGGCTGGCCTCGAAACTGTGATCCTCCTGTTTCAGTCTCCCAAGTACTGGATTATAGGTGTGTGCCACCACACCCAGCTGCTTTTTTTTTTTTTTTGATGGCAAACAAATTGCCTGTTGTCCTAGGTCCTCTTGGGATTTCGGGACAAATACAATAGTAAGAACAACCCTTTTCAATCTTTTTTTCCCAATAAAGAACTGTATATGGAAAATTCTGGCCCTATTTGTGTGTGTGTGTGTGTGTGTGTGTGTGTGTGTGTGTAGTGGGGATTGAACCCAGAGGCATTCTGTCACCATGCTACACCCCCAGATCTTTTTTTGTGTTTTTGTGGTACTGGGGAATGATCCTGGGGGGGGGGATTCTACCTCTGAGCTACACCCCCAGCCCTATTTTTCCTTTTATTTTGAAACAAGGTCTCAAACCTCCCAAGTACTGGGATTACAGGCATATACCACCGTACCAGGCTCCAGCCCTTATTATTCTTTATTTTGAAACAGGGTCTTGTTAAGTTGCTGAAGGTTTCCCTATGTTGCTGAGGTTGGCCTCCAACCTGCAGTCATCCTGTCTCAGCCACCCCAGTACTGGGATTACAAGCTGTAGCCCTATTTTAAATTTTTTTAAAAGTCCTGTCTGATAGTGTGAGGAGAAAGAATTCTAGTAGCGTGTGGCCGACCAACGGGAGAAGCTCCATGGGATGAGAGAGCAGTTGGTAAACCAGCATGGGCAGCAGCTAAGAGAATGTGCTGGCGTCCAGGTTAGCCTGGGCCCACCATCACTACACTGGCTCTGTTCTGCACTGACATCTAACACGGAGTGAAATCCTTCTCCAGGAGCCCCCCAGCGACAGCATTCACAAGTATGTGGGATTCGGACGTGGCCGGGTTGGCTTGTGCTCCCCTTGGCTTTGTAGTCCTCACCTAAATCCGGGCACAACCAGAGTGAGGATCATGAAGTCATTGTCTGAGGCTCCAACGGCTGTATAAATGTGGTCACCAGCCACCTCCCAGCCTGGAAAAGGAGAGGAGAGAGTTAGCACCCTGTGCCTGCAGGCCCAGGGCAAGTGTGTACAGATGACACTCGGGGATATGGCCCATCCTTTGAGGCATCTGGAACTGTGGTGCTTAGCCTGCTGCCTTGGTAAAGACTCCGAAGCTCTCAGACTAAGACTTTTGGGCTGTGACAGAATATAAGCCCAATGAAGAATGGAACTTTCAAGGGAACGCACGGCACGATTAGGTTATTTTTCTCAGATTTCCCTGTTAGGGAGAAATGTGAACTTGGAAGGAGCCCTGTGGGAGGGTAGGGAGTGACAGCTCAGATGAGGGAAGAGGCAGTTACCTGTCAGGCCCTTGTACTCAAAGTTGATCCCACTAAGGACGGTGGTTTCCATGTTTGCGGGCAGCGTGTTCCACCACTTGTATTCAAAGCCCACGGCAGGTTCAGTCCCAGCTGGGCAGTGGGTACAATCTGGGGGAACCACAAGATACACCACTCAGCAGGGAGGTGGCAGCCACCCTGCCTGGAGCTGCTGCCACACAGACAGGCGGCAGTCAACCAAGGGCAACTGCTGAGCATAGTCGCACAAAGTTATGCAAACTGACCCCAAAGCATTCTGATGATGTCAACCCCAAGCCCAAATGTTCATTTCCAAACTTAGATGTGCCCTCTAGTCCAAGACAGGCACTTCACATTATTATCCTTCAAGGCATTCACAACAGACACACAAATCCCCACAACTCCTCTTCTGCAGCATGGCTTATAGGTTCGGATTGTGTCAAGCTGGTCATCTGAGCCCCTGAACCCCAAACCTTAGAAGGTTAGAGTTAGCATTTCTAGCACATACTGGAAGCCTCTGGCCTGAGTCACATTTGCGGATACAGTGGGGGAGAAGGCAGGCAGCTGCCATGTCAGACTGATCTACAGACAGGGCCAGCCCAGACCTCTTCTCCTGAGCTTGATCCTCAGAGGCCTGCTCCCTACTGCCTCCCTTGGAAGGGCAGAGTCGACACTCAGGTGGCTACTCTGAGTGTCCCTGTGGCCCACCCATGCGGTGGACGTGGAGATGGATACGACACAGGGCCTGGGGTGGTGGGGAGTTACCAGAGCCATTGGAGTAGGAGCCGTAAGGGCAGGGCTCGCAGGTGCTGTTGCTGGTTTTGAAGAAGCCTGGGTTGCAGGGTGGGCAGCGGGTCTTCACACCCGAGGCAGGCAGCTTCACCGCCCCCTCCAGGTCTTCGCCACAGATTTTTGGCTTGGCCCATTTGTACATGAGCTGCGTCTGTAGAAACAGCAGCACAGCTTGGCACGCGTGGGATTTAGCATGCATTTAGGACTCAGATTTGAGGGTGTGGGGGTGAGGGAGGGGGGGGATTCTGGGCAAAAATGAAGGTTCCACCAGGATGGGGGACTTTGCTTTGGTCACCAACATATCCCAAGCACCTAGCCCAGCGCCTGACACATGTTTGTGCTCAGTAACTGCGGAATGTCACATGGATGAAGAGGACTGCATCAAAGCAGGATTTTGTGACAGATGGGATGGAGGACCAATTGTCTTCAGAAAAAGCTCTGATTCCACCAGAGTCTCACTACTACCAAGTTCACAGGAAAAGCAGCTGGAGAAAGTCCCAGAACATAGAGAGGCACAGAGCAGAGGGGTTTACATAACCCCTGGGGAAAGAGGGCATGGCTGAGATATCCCAATTTGTTTTCCAAATGCTGCATTCTTTGCATTTTCATTTATTCAATAAACATTGATGGGAAGCCCAAGATGTCTGTGTGCCAGGCCTGGTGTCTCCATATGAATGAGACACGGCTCCTGTCCTCCAGGAGCCGGCAGTCTAGCACGGGCAACAATTACATAATCATCACCCAGTGGGAGGATGGACGTTGTGTTGCTGGGACGCAGCCATGTTCTGCCGCCCGCTGAGGCCATCTCCTGTCTTCTGATGGACGCACTGGGCGCAGAAGGGGGATGAGCAGTAGGAGGGCCCTGGTGAGTGAGGGGCGAGGTGGGCAGCTCCGTCCTTCCCACATGGCCTCAGATCAGGTCAGAGATAAGAGGGTGCCCCATGAATGATGAAAACCATTGGTGCTGCACACCATCCAGTGAAGAGACCGTGCCTGGCTTAAACTATTTTAAAACCCAGGGTCGGGCCTGGTGACACACGCCTGTCATCCCAGTATTTGGGAGGCTGAGACAGGAGGATTGCAGGTTTGAGGCCAGACTCAGCAATGTAGTAAGACCCTCTGCAATTTTGTGAGACCCTGTTGAAAAATAAAAAATAAAAAGGGCTGGGGATGTAGCACAGAGGTAGAACACGCCTGGGTTCAATCCCTAGTACAAAAAAAATTTTTTTAAATATAGTTTTGAGGATAAACTGAAATCACCAGATTGAGCAGAACCAGTGTGGGTGTGAGGCACAAAGGAGGCTTCTGTAAGGACTCTGTGAATGCATATTCATGTGCACTCCTTAGCACACACGCCCCAGCGCCTCCTCTGTGCCGCCTGAGCTGTGCTGCATGCAGTAGCATCGGTTTGGCCTGACCCAGCACCTAGAACCCAGCGGCATCCGGCGAGGGCAGACGCCAGGCTCCAGGCAGCAGGGCACACTACACATCTGGAAGGCCTTCGCCTGAGCCCGGGAGAGGAGCGAGTGGGGCAGGAGAAAAGAGACAGCCACATTCAGTCATGTGTTATGCCTAGTGGGAGAAGAGGAGCAGGATTAATTGTCCCCGTTTTATTAGCAGGCCAACCGAAACCAAGAAAATGAAAGTGATTTTTACAAGGCCACACAGAACACCAGACACCACAGGACTGAGTTTAAGGTCCAACTCTTTTGGCTGCTGGGGAAGGGTGTGGCGCTCCAAATATGGAGAGGCAGGCGGTGGAAAGAGATGACTGTGGAAAATCATCACTGTTAAGGACCAGGATATTTCATGCTTAGTTAGCAAAGGAAGAGTTCAGCCAGCGTCAGCCAGCGAACATTTACACCTCCTGACAGCCAAGCATTATCCTTAGTGCTGACTGCAGAATCCCCCACTCCCAATCTGATCTCCCTGAGGGGCTTAGGATGCAGAGGGTTCATCGGGAATGTCCAGTCTAAGACAGATCCCTCCACTACCATCCAGCCCATCCCTCCTCTCTCGCAGCTCCTCAAACTCTCCAGGCAAAGCGGGCCTCCCCCCACGGCCACAGCGCCCAGCGCCCTCTACCGGCAAAGCCCCGCGGCTCCATCCTCATCTCATTCAGCCCAGGGCTCAGTCACCTCCGCAGTGAGACCATCCCTACCCTTTCTGAAACAGCTGCCCCACACTCTGCCATTCTCTATCTCCTAATCCTGTTTTATTTCTTCCTACCACTTATTACCATTTGATACATTCTATGTCCTTCAGTGGTCTACCTGTTGTCTCCTTCTCCAAAAAGACTTAAGCTCCACAGAGCCAGACATTCCCATGATTTTGTTAACTGACGTGTACCTAGGTCCTACTGTAGTCTCCTAGTAGCTGCTCCATAAAGATTTTTTGACTTTTTTTGTGTGTGGGTGTGGTACTGGGGGCTGAACCCAGAGACATTCTACCTTCGAGCTACAGCCCCAGCCTGATTTTATTTCTTATTTGGAAACAGGGTCTCACTAGGTTGATGAGTCTCATTACTTGCTAAGGCCGTCCTCAAACCTGCGATCCTCCTGTCTCAGCCTCCCAAGTACTGGGATTACAAGTGTGCACCACCATGCCCAGCCAAGATTTGTTGACTTTTGAAATGAAGAAATGAGCCTCCCCCAGGAGGCCTTCTCTGGCCCCTCAGTCTGGCCCCTGGTCGCCCCTCTTCTGGCCCGTGCCCTGTGCATCCCTCTGGTTGTCTCGTCAGCTCCTCTTCAGCCTCCCGCACAGGACCGTGAGCTGCGCCAAAGCGGGGGCCTGTCTCATCAGTTAGCGGGCAACAAGAGCTTGTTGATTCGATAACTGGAGCACAAAGGAAAGTCCTTTTCTGGGGTAGAAGGTGGGGAGGCGGGGTAGACTGAAGCAGCCTGGCTATTCTCCAAGCCAGGGAGTGGGATCAGTCCCCTCAGAGTGGCACTGAGGAGACATGTGCTCCATGAGGAAATAGGCATGGACAGGCAGGCACTGCCCAGAGGGCAAAGCAACTGGAGAAACCAAGCAAAAGAAAATGAAATGGATTTTGAAACGGAGCGTATGTGACTAAATAGTGGAGCGAATGAGGCACATAGGACTCTAACCTGAAAGTAAATGAAGCCATCTTGCTTCGCCCTGATCAGCCCTGGGGTCACTGCACAAGCCTGTGGGGGTTCACCTGGTACCAGCCTCACTGAACACTGGGACTCCAAGCAGTGAAGAAGCCCAGGGAGCAGGAGACAGTCTACCTGGGGTCAAGGGGTCCCAAGACCGCGCCACCCACCTCTCCGTTGGCATCACAGGCCGTGTGTGTGTAGAAATAATCTTTGTCTGTGCAGGCTGGGCGCACTTTGCAGGATGAGGATCCTTTTTCTAAATTGCCAAAACAATAAAAAAAATTCAAAGTTACATAAGGAGACAGAGCTCTTGATCACTTGCCCATGACCCTGTATCTCCCACACCCCTGGGGTACATCACCACACAGATGGTGTGCAAAGTAGAAAATCCTGCACCTCCACCTTGCTTTGCACCTGTAGTGTCATTTCTAGTTCCCCAAGCCCTGCTAAGATGTCCCTTTGCACCTCTCCCAGGTGCTGCAGGGCAGAGCACGAAGTGGCCAGGCTGCACACCCACAAGGAGGGGTAAGGCTGGAAACGCATCTTGCAGGTTAACCACCTCTCACCCATGTTCCCTGAAACCCGCTAGGTGCCTTACCATCCTGCTGTGTATGTGGCTTTTCTACCCCTAAAGGGTTGAAGTAACACACAGGAAAGCTTGGGGCATTGCTTTTAGACTTTTTTTCCAAACCTTTCTCTGAATATTCTCTTAACCCTGCCTGGAACAAAGGCCTTCCACCTTCAAATTCTCCCCTTCTTCATGCAACCATCCTACATAAACAAGGTTATCATTTCCCTGGACTCCACTTAAGACAGAAGGTTCTTTCTTATTTTCTGAACCAAAGCATCCTAGCACTGTCTTTTTTCTTTTTCTTTTTCTGTGGTATTGGGGGTTGAACCCAGGAGCATTCTACCTCTGAGCTACACCCCAGCCCTATTCGTTATTTTTTATTTTTGAAGCAGGGTCTCACTA
>PVJS01019704.1:21890-33533 GCA_004027185.1 Glis glis
TCTTTTTTTTTTTTTTTTTGCAGTACCGGGTATTGAACCCAGGGGCGTTCTACCTCCGCGCTACATCCCCGGCCCTATTTTTTATACTTTATTTTGAAATCGGGTCTCACGAAGTTGCGGAGGGCCTCACTAGGGAGAGAGAGAGAGAGAGAGAGAGAGAGAGCGAGCGAGCTGAGACTGGCCGTGAACCAGGATCCTCTGGTCTCCGCCTCCCAAAGTACTGGGATTACAGGCATGCGCCACCACACCCGGCGAGAAATCTTAACTATCAGCTTCCTCCTGTTCTGCATGTTCTCCTTACATATAGGATGCAGTTCTGCTCTCCAACCCTGTAAGTCCCTGGATAGCAACAACTATTTCAGTGAACCCATTTTTAAAGCAGTGGATTTCACCTCTTGTGAACTTAGAAGCCTTTTTGAAATTCTGAAAAAAAGAACTGTTTCTTCTACCTAGAAAAGTATGCATAATTCATAAAAATGAAAATATAAAACTTTCCCCCAGGGAATTTGATTTCTCCAGAATAAAAACTACTGCTTTATAGAGTGCACATGACAATACTCTTACTGCTCCTGCCACTACTTCTAATATGAATATTATGTCCCCTGAAGGTAAGCATTTAATCATGGTGACACCTTCTCTCTTTCTATTTATTACCTGACAGGCAGTATGGTATAATGGAATAAGGGTTTTTGTTCTTGTTTTGTTTTGTTTTTTGGGGTGTGTGTGTGTGTGTGTGTGTGTGTAGTACTTGGAATATTGAACCCAAGGGCATTCTACCTCCGAGCTACACCCCCAGCCCTTTTTAGTTTTTGTTTTGAAACAGGGTTTCACTGGGTTGCTGAGAACCTCACTACTTGCTGAGGATGTCCTCGAAACTGCAATCCTCCTGTCTCAGCCTCCCAAGTACTGGGATTACAGGCATGCATCACCAAGCCCAAAAGGAATAAGATTTTTTTTTTCCTGCAGTACCGGGGATTGAATGCAGGGGCGTTCCACCTCTGCGCTACGCCCCTGGCCCTACTTTATATACTTTATCTTGAAACCGGGTCTCACAAAGTTGTGGAGGGCCTCGCTAAGGAGAGAGAGAGAGAGAGAGAGAGAGAGAGAGAGAGAGGCAGGGAGAGAGAGAGCGAGAAGCTGAGGCTGGCCGTGAACCTGGATCCTCCGGTCTCTGCCTCCCAAAGTACTGGGATTACAAGCGTGCGCCACCACACCCGGCTAGGAATAAGATTTTAAGCTAGACAGGTTGGGCTCCTGCTCCATCATTTAGTAGCTGTGTCACTTTAGGCAAATGACATAACCTCTTTGAGCCTCAGCCCTCTCATCCATAGAACAGAAATAATATTGTCTACTTTGCTGGAGCCAGCAAAGCCTGGCACATTAAGTAGACACTCACTAAACAGCAATAACAATTATTACATGCAGGTTCGCAAATTATATTTGGAAATGGTCACATTTCCAAATGGTCACATTTTTTTTTTTTGCGGTACTAGAGATTGAACCCAGGGGCATTCTACCTCTGTGTTTCACCCCCAGCCCTATTTTTTAATTCTTTATTTTGAAACAGGGTCTCACTAAGTTGCAGAGGGCCTCACTAAGTAGCTGAGGCTGGTCGAGAACCCGGATCCTCCGGTCTCAGCCTCCCAAGTACTGGGATTACAAGCGTGCGCCACCAGGCCCGGTTTCACAGGAGATTTAGTAAGGATTAAAAGTCTCCTTCCCTTCCTTCCAGAGAAGGGCTTATTTTTTCAACTGATACTTTCTTTTTCCCAAATGACTTTCTAGATCAGAGAATCTCGTAATTACAACCCTGTTGGCCTGCACAGGGGAGTTTCCTCAATTGCACATTTCCCTTCCCTTCTGTCCACATCTTATTAGGCTGGGCAAGAGGGAACCACTGGCGGAGAGACAGCTGGGGTCTTCTCAGCTCATTTACTTGGTTAACAAGCAGAGGCCCAATTCAGCATACAGGGATCCAGGGAGACTCTTGCTTTGTTTGTTTGTTTTGGTACTGGGATTCAACCCAGGGGCATTCTACCTCTGAGCTACACCCCCAGTCCTTTTTATTTTGAAACAGGGTCTCACTAAGTTGCTGAGGCTGGCTTTGAACCTACTTTCCTCCTGTCTCAGCCTCCCAAGTATTGAGACAGGGACTCCTGCTTTTGACTGATTTGACCAGAGGAGAGTTGGGGGAGATGCTGAAAAGGCCAATTCCCAGGGCCTTGTGTATCGGGTCTAGCAAAGTACAAGGTATGTGTTAGAAAAGACATTTTGCACGGAAGACCTTTCACTGCTTGTCAAATATTTGTTCAACCTGACACTCTAGCTCTCAGTTTTAGAAGAAAATGGTCCAGCTGTTTACACATTGGCCACTGTAACGTGGTTTTAATAAATGATTAACCCAAACACTGAGACAGACCTCCTTGGCTAGCTCAGTTTTCATGGACGTGTTGAAGTTGGGTACTAGTCAAGTTTGAAGGATTGGCCTAGATGTTTTGTTGGTTGAGGGACTGAAAAGTGATTTGAGTAGGATTGGCCCTGGGCAAAACTGTAAGAAGATAAAGTTTATCTCAGGGGCCCCCAACTCCTTTTCTGCACATTCCTACTCCTTTCAATATCTTCTCTACCCACCTCCAAGAGTATAGCACTGTCACTCAGACCCACTTTATCATAGGAAAACATTTCCTCTGGGGATTTAAGGATCTAATGAACACAAGGCCCGGCTCAGGTACCAGCTCAGACTCTTGGCAAACTCTTAACCTCTCTGAACTTCTCTTTATTCATTTGTAAATGGGGAAATCATTCCCACACCATGCTCTGCATAATAAATTAGATAATGTTGCGCCAATTGTGAAGTTCTATATAAATGACTTATTATTATTGTAACCTATACCATTTTCATTTTTATATAATTAATGTATTTATTATACTAGGGATTAAACCCAGGGGCATTCTACCTCCCAAATCAGGGTCTCGCTAAATTGCTGAGGGGCTCACTAAGTTGATAAGGCTGGCCTCGAACCAGTGATCCTCCTATCTCAGCCTCCAAAATACTGGAATTACAGGCATGTGCCACCTTCAGGTGGCAGCCAGAGTGGGCTTCCGAAAGCAAAAGCCAGGTCATATCACTCCCAGCTTAAAGTTCCTTAATGTTCTCCACTGCTGACAGAATCAAATCCCAACTGAAAACAATTTTTATTAACATGTAATAATTATACATATTATGAGGTACAGTGTGATATTTCAACACATGCACACTGTGTACTGATCAAATAAAGGTAGTTAACATTTCCATCTCCTTATCATTTCTTTTTTTTTTTTTTTTTGCAGTACTGGGGATTGAACCTAGGAGCATTCTACCTCCAAGCCACACTTCCAGCCCTATTTTTTTTTTTTTGAAACATGATCTCACTAAGTTGCTGAGGGTCTCACTAGGTTGCCAAGGCTGACCTCAAACCTGCAATCCTCCTGCATCAGCCTCCCAAGTACTGGGATTACAGGCATGCACCACCATGCCCATATCGCAGTTTCGCTTTTTGACAGAAGCTGGAGGGCAGACACCAGCTCTGACCTATCGCCGCACCACTCCAGCCTTGACAGGCACAGGGATGGGTCCTCTGCCAGCCCCTTCATGCACATTCCATCCTGGGCTCTTATCAGACTCTGCATATTTTTCCCAGCCTCGCACTGACCCCGAGTCAAATCTCAAAGAAATGTGACTTTCTTTGTACCCCAGGATGCTGAGGCTTTCAGCAGGGTGACCAACTTCTTCCTAATAAAAACTCACTTCCCAGTCAAGGGGCAGATTGAGAAATCAGGGGCAGAAGACTAGACTCCAAGAATTCAGCCTCCCAACCCAACACTTTTATTAACAGCTCTCTGGATAAAAATCGGTTTACATAGAGTTCATCAAAACACTCCAAGCAGTTTTTCCAGAACCACCTTGCCATTCAAAGCCGGAAAAGGAGCTGGAGACAGGCTAACAAAGGCGACCATTGATAGAGGCCGAGCACGGAAGGGGAGTAAATTCAAGTGGAAAAACAGGAATTTAGACTTAGAGTTTAAAACTTCCCCCCAGATCTAAACTTTCCTGTTCTGTCTAGAAACTACAGTCATTTGGCCAGATCTGGGTAGATAAATAGAACTTTTGTTTTAGGAGTAGTGTAGAAGTGGGCAGTTCTCAAGGTCAATGGCTGGTCTTGGTTAAGCAAACACATACCATAACACCTGCATGGAGTGTGGGTATGTCTCTGTAGGGACGTGGGGGTCTGCTGGAGAGAGGGCCTGGTGCTGGGTATCTATATGGTTCTGTGTAAGAAAAGGAAAATTAGAATAGTGATGAGCACTTCCAGGGGCAAAAAGGGGACTCTTTCTCTCTCCCTCCTTAGTGGTTTCAGAACTTGCCTTGGGGACTGGACCTTGTGCCAATCACTGGACTACCAGGGCAGAGGGCCCTCTGGTGGCACTGGCCATCCTATACCAGAGCCTTGATGTCCCCTAACTCTTCAAATGACCAGGTCTTATTTCTCAAATTAGGATGCTTTTAGAAGCTATCTAGAAACTGTCAAAACAGGTCATTTCCAGCTGTCTTCTCAATTTCTCTTGGAGCAGTGGTTTGCAAACTGTGTTCCAAACAACCCTGCATTTCCCCCAGAATGCCTAATTTTGAGTTTGGCACACTGGCCATGCCTGTAACCCCAACTACTCAGGATGCTGAGGCAGGAGAATTGCTTGAGCTTGGGAGTTCAAGGTCAACCTGGGTAACATAGTGAGACCCTGTCTCAAAACAAAACAAAACAACAAGCCAGGTATGATGGCACACACCTGTAATAATCTCAGTACTTAGGAGGCTGAGACAGGAGGATAACAGGTTTGAGGCCAGCCTCAGCAAGAGGCTGTTTAGTGAAACCCTGTTTCAAAATAAAAAATAAGTTGGGCGTGGTGGTGCATGCTTGTAATCCCAGTACTTGGGAGGCTGAGACAAGAGGATTACGGGTTCACAGCCAGTCTCAGCTACTTAGTGAGGCCCTCTGCAACTTAGTGAGACCCTGTTTCAAAATAAAGAATAAAAAATAGGACTGGGGGTGTAGCCCAGAGGTAGAATGCCCCTGGGTTCAATCCCCAGTACTACAAATAAATAAATAAATAAAATAAAAAATAAAAAGGGTTGGGGGTGTAGCTCAGAGTAGAACACCCCTGGGTTCAACCTCTAGTATCAGAAAAAAATCCTGCTTTAAATTCAATGAAGGCTTAGTCTGATAAAATATCCCAACTTCCATCTTTAGCCCCTGCTATCAAAATGGTTATTCTCTTATCCTAATTGATCATTCCACAAAGTATACATGCATTGAAACACCACATTGCACCTCCTAAATATATACAATTATTATTCCTCATTTAAAAATAAAAGCCGGGCATGGTGGCACATGCTTGTAATCCTAGTAATTGGGAGGCTGAGACAGGAGAATTGCAGGTTCAGCGCCAGCCTCAGCAACTTAGTGAGACCCTGTTTCCAAATAAAAAATAAAATAGGTCTGGTGGTACAGCCCGGAGGTAGAAGGTCCCTGGGTTCCATCCCAATACCACAATAAATAAATAGGTAAACAAATAAACAAAGTTTGTGCCCACCAATAAAGCCTCATGGTTCTTATAAATTAAAATTAACTTTGAAAATAAGTGTTATAGCCGGGCATGGTGGCGCACGCTTGTAATCCCAGTACTTGGAAGGCTGAGACAGGAGGATCTGGGTTCGCAGCCAGCCTCAGCTACTTAGTGAGGCCCTCCGCAACTTAGTGAGACCCTGTTTCAAAATAAAGAATTAAAAAAAATAGGGCTGGAGGTATAGCTCGGAGGTAGAATGTCCCTGGGTTCAATCCCCAGTACCGCAAAAAAAAAGAAAAGAAGTGTTATAAATTAAAATATATAACCGTATACCTCTGTTATCTACTGTATCAATTATTTATCATTATAATCTTATATAGGGTTTCATTAAATAAAACAGATTTCATTGCTTACAAAGGATTGCAATCTCTTTCTCTACCTGTCCTAATCCCTTTATGAGCTGCTTTCCCTTTTTTTGCCATCCAACATACTATATAATTTGTTATTCATGAATCATTTATTTCTTATAGTTACTAGTGTGATGGGGGGGAGTACTGGGGATTGAAACCCGGGGTGCTCTGCCATTGAACTACACTCTCAGCCCTTTTTTTAGTTTTTATTTTGAAACAAGGTCTCACTAAGTTATGGCGCACTGGCCTCAAGCCTACAATCATACCACACCAGGCATAATTAATGTTTTTGTTTGTGATACTGGGGATTAAACCCAGAGGCACTCTACCTCTGAGCTACACGCCCAGACCATATTTATTTTTATTTATTTATTATTTATTTATTTATTTACTTATTTATTTTTGCAGTACCGGGGATTGAACCCAGGGGCGTTCTACCTCTGTGCCACACCCCCGGCCCTATTTTTTTATGCTTTATTTTGAAACCGGGTCTCATGAAGTTGCAGAGGGCCTCACTAGGTAGAGAGTGAGAGAGAGACGGAGAGAGAGAGAGAGAGAGAGAGAGAGAGAGAGAGAGAGCTGAGGCTGGCCGCAAACCTGGATCCTCCGGTCTCCGCCTCCCAAAGTACTGGGATTACAAGCGTGCGCCACCACGCCCGGCACTATTTTTTTGTTTTGAAACGGTCTCACTAGGTTGCCGAGAGTCTTGCAACTAAAGCTGGTCTCAAACCTACAGTCCTCCTGTCTCAGCCTCCCAAGTACTGGGATTACAGGTGTGTACCGCCATACCCAGCATAATTACTATTTATTGTCTGCTTTCCCTCCACTAGAATTTAAACTCACAGAGACTTTGGTTTTGCTTGCTAATATATTCCAAGCACCCGGAATAGGGCTTGGAATAGGTAAGGCTTGAATAAATATTTATTGAATTATTTCATTTTTATTTCTGGAGCTATAGATGGAGATACGGATTGACAGAGATCTTCCAAGTTCCAAAATGTAAGGTTTTAAGAATCATCATTGTCAGCTTGGCCAGAAGGATGGCCTTACCTCCTGGTTGCTTCCTGTGTCTTTGTTGGTACCCCACCCCCAGCTCTTCCCTTCGAAACATTACCTGAGTATTTGTCAGGGTCACACGGATGGCAAGAAGTCTCTCCTTTATTTGAATAAGAGTTGGCGGGGCAAAGTTTGCAGAAAGAAGAGCCCTGCTGGGCCGCATACGTGCCGGGTTTGCAGGGAAAGCATTCTGAAGTGTAAGCCACCCCTAGGGAGGAGAAACAAAATAGAAAAGCCAGGACTGAGCCTGGACACCGAGGCCCTGGGGACTGTCCCCACCCTCCTGGCAAACTCAAGAGGCCAGCCCAGATCCAACCCTCTTCTCAGTACCTGTTATGGCGATGTTTCTCACGAGCACAGGCTTGGAAACTCTGGACCACACTGAGAAGGCTGTGGTTCTCCAATAGAGGACATTATTGCCTCGATTGAGCTCAACCTAAAAGCAACAAAAACGAGGCATTAGTTCATTGTGGAGACAGGCATTGCTGACCTGCAGGTTTAGCTCCCACTTTTTTTGGGCTAGGGATTGAACCAGGAGCATTTTACCTCTGAGCTACTCCCCTAGCCCTATTTTATTTTTCATTTGGAAACGGTCTTGCTAAGTTGCTGAGGATGGCCATGAACCTGTGATCTCTGTCTCCCAAGTACTGGGATTACAGGCCTGTGCCACCGTGCCCAGCTTCCGGTTTAGCCTTTCAGGGAATAGGCAGCACCTGTGCTAACCCTGTCTCTCCTCCCCCTCAGCTTCACCCTTCTTCTCAGCTCCTGTCTCTTTCCACACCTCCCCTACAACCCTCTCACGCCCGCTCCCACTGTTCCCTGAATTCATCACATATACCAAAAGCATCTCTTATGGTGAGAACGACAAAGCCACCGACGGTACTGACTGAAGGTGACTGGCCTCCCTTTATTCTTCTCTGGTTCTCCAGAAAGCCCGGCCTCAAAGTTGGAAATCTGCTGGCCCTAGGGGTGAAGCGAGCCTGCGCCCACATTCCACCACTCAAGAGGAGAGGGACCAGAGCATCCTCAGCAGCTCCACCCTGCCCTCCAGGGACAGAGGAGTGGAGGCACAGACTGGAGGCAGTCCTCCTTGAAGAGAGGCCTCGGTCCCTCCCGGGGTCTCTGGGAGAAGGCTGGTGTGATACTCACGCTGTGGAATTCCCATCCTTTCTCTGTGCTTTTCATCCACCTGGAGTCATCTGCATTGGGCTGGCACTGGTCATTCTGGACCTGAAGCAGCAGGAGTTTGGGTTCAGAACTCAGCTAGCGCTCTTGCTCTCTCGTTTTCTCTCTCTCTCTCTCCCTCTCCCTCTCCCTCTCCCTCTCCCTCTCCCTCTCCCTCTCTTTCTTTGTGCACTGGGGATTGAACTCGAGGCATTCTACCATTGAGCTACACCCACCAGCCCTATCTTATTTTTTATTTTGAAACAGGAACTTGCTAAATTGCTGAAGCTGGCTTCAAACCTGCAATCCTCCCATCTCAGCCTCCCAAGTACTAGGATTACAAGTGCATATCCGGCTCAGAGCTCAGCTTTCTACGGAAATGCGGAAATGCGGGCCTTGGCCCGCACCACACAGCCCTCCAGGGGCCCTTCTGATGGGAAAAGAGTTGCCCGTTTCCTTTAGGACTGAACCGGGAACGCGTGAGCCTTGAAGCGGGTAGGGACTAGCTACACACAAAACATCTGAACCTTGATGTCAAAGAAGTAATTTGCAGATCAGCCATTTATAAGCCATTTTCATGCCTGAGCAGGACAAAACACCTAGAAATTTCACCGCCTCTATTCTCCCCGCAGACTCCTTTGATTTTGCCTTTTCTCTTCTGCTCATTTGCCCGCAGAGGGAAAACAACTGTGATTTCCCAGGCATGACTACGCTTGTGACTGACTCCTGCGAATGAATCTGAGCCTCAGAGGCCTGGCCCCCTCCCCCCACCCCTGGCCGGGGCTTACAAAAAACTCGAAGATGATGCTGGCATCCGGGTAGTAGTACTCAAAGTTAACAATGCCCGACTGCTTCAGGTTGACGGCGTACATGAGCGTGGCTGTGCACTCGTCTGTGTTGGAGGCGATGTAATCACCGTGGGGAACCCACTTGGACCTGTGAGGGGACAGGAGCCAAGTTCACTGGCAGGACACAGGCCACCAGGCTTTGCGCCATGTGCTGGTCTCACGTTCTGCCAGATCTCTGGGGAAGTCCAGCCTGGGGCTTCACAAGCCCAAGCTTGGACCTGAGAATGCTCAGCGAGGAGTGACAAGAGGAGGTCTAGGTAGACCAAGGAGCCTGAGGTGCAGCCAGCAAGAGGAAGACAGACAGGTGCCACTGCACAGGTGTAGAACTGCCCCAGAAGTAGACGGCAGGTGGGGGGATGGGAGCCATTCCTATTGTCCAGGTATGGGACTACATGTTTTATATTAATTTCTTTTCACCAAGAAGAGGAAGAGCTACTTTTTCTATTTCATGGATGATGAAACTGAGGCGTGGTGAGCACCTTGCCCAATATCACCAAGCCATCCAGTGGCGGAGCTGAGATTTGAACCCAGGTCCGCCTGACTCCAAAGCTGTCAAGGTCAGTCAGTGGAGACAGATATTCTTCAGAAAAAAACTTGGAAGTTCATCCAGTCCAGTCCACCTGCTATTCCAGAAATGTCCACTTTAAGATGCTACATGTAAATGGTCTTTATGGGAAGGGAAAGGCCAGAGAACCCCAGAAACAGTCTCATCATGTCTGTTTTGTGCCCTAAACCTGCCTCACCCCATCCACACTGCCCAAGGGCTTTCCCTTGCTCCCCACCATCCATCTCTGAGCGTACCTTCAAACTCACCCTGCATCCCCCAGTCCCTCTCCACACTTGGGTTGGAGACATCCTCCAGAAAGAAAATATGAGCACAGCATTCCTTCATTCGACTGACCCCTGTTGCCCTGAGGGGGGTACAAATTCTTGGCCCACCCTTCACACTCCAGCCCTATGAAATTTCTCTCAATTCCGCTGCTGAGCTTTCTCTTACCCCTGGGCTTGCCCTCTTCCTGGAACCAACTTCCTCCCCCCTCCACTTAATTCCTCCTCCTGATTTAGACTAAATGCCACTTCATCTAAGAAGTCTTCCTTGATTCTGTTCCTTCTACAGATGCCCTCGGCTTTCTCTGTTTCCCTTCTCTTAGCCACAATCCCATTCAACTTCAGTTATTTTTAATCTCTTATCAACTATTTAAGACCTATATGAAGATATAATAAACCTGCCACTACCCCTCACCCTGCTTAAGAGATGCAGCGTGGTAGAAACCTCTGTGTACCCCTGGCCAATCTCATCCCCTTTCCTCTAAACATACCCCTTCCCCACCACCAAGTGACAGCTGTCCTGAATCTGAGCTTAACATTCCCATGAAGTTCCCCACACATTTCTCGAAACAACATATTGTGTGGTAGTACTTTGCTTGATTTTAAACTTTATGTAAGTAAGCTGGGTATGGTGGCACATGCCTGTAATCCCAGTACTTGGGAAGCTGAGACAGGAGGATCACAGGTTTGAGGACAGCCTCAGCAAGTAGAGAGACTCATCAACCTATCAAGACCTTGTTTCAAAATAAAAATAAGCCGTGCTTGGTGATGCACAATTTGTAATCCCAGTACTTGGGAGGCTGAGACAGGAGGATTGTAGGTTCACGGCCAGCCTCATCGATTTAGCGAGACCCTATTTCAAAATAAAAAATAAAATGGAGCTGGGGATTTAGTTTAGTGGTAGAATGTTCCTGGGTTCAATCCCCAGTACCACATAAATAAATAAATTAATTTAATTAAATAGAGATGGGGGTGCAGCTCAGAGGTAGAATGCCCCTGGGTTTAATCTACAGTAACACAAAAAACAAACAAAAACACTTTGTGTAAATGGCATCATACTTACATGTTCTAAAACTTACTTTTTGGTGGGGAGGTCTTCAATATAATGTATGCAAAATACATTATAATGTTCATACATGTAAATCTCTCTTTTGTGTATGTGTGTGTGGTATTGGAGATTGAATCCAGGGGCATTCTACCTCTGAGCTACACCCCCAGCCCTTTTTTTTTTTTTTTTGTGGTACCGGGGATTGAACGCAGGGGCGTTCTACCTCCACGCTACACCCCCGGCCCTATTTTTTTATGCTTTATTTTTGAAACCGGGTCTCACGAAGTTGCGGAGGGCCTCACTAGGTAGAGAGAGAGAGAGAGAGAGAGAGAGAGCTGAGGCTGGCCACGAACCCGGATCCTCCGGTCTCCGCCTCCCAAAGTACTGGGATTACAAGCGTGCGCTACCACGCCCGGCACCCCCAGCCCTTTTTAAAGTTTATTTATTTATTTTATCTTTTCTGTGTGGGTATGTGTGGTGCTGGGGATTGAATCCAGAGGCATTCTACCTCCAAGTCACACCACCAGCCCTATATTATGTTTTGTTTGGAGACAGGGTCTTGCTAAATTGCTGAGGCTGGCTTTGAATTTGTGATCCTCCTGTCTCGGTCTCCCAAGTACTGGGATTACAGGTGTGTACCACCACACCAGCTTTTATTTTTTTCGTTTTTTTTTTTTTTTTTGCAGTA
>PVJS01019705.1:0-33422 GCA_004027185.1 Glis glis
CTGCTGTCTCAGCCTCCCAAGCACTGGGATTACAGGTTTGTGCCATTGCACCTAGTATCTGTGCCTAGTTAATTTTAGCAAATTATAATGAGACTCTAAGAGTAGACCCACTGATTAATATTTTTAAAAATCAGGCCGGGCGTGGTGGCGCACGCTTGTAATTCCAGTACTTGGGAGGCTGAGACTGGAGGATCCGGGTTCGCGGCCAGCCTCAGCTACTCAGTGAGGCCCTCCGCAACTTCATGAGACCCGGTTTCAAAATAAAGTACAAAAAATAGGGCCGGGGGTGTAGCTCGGAGGTAGAATACCCCTGGGTTCAATCCCTGGTACCGCAAAAAAAAAAAAAAAAAAAAATTAAAAAATCAATTTTAGAAGTTTTAAATTATTTTTTTATTGGGTACTTTGTAATTTTACATCACAATGGGGTATAGAATGTTAGAAAAATACATGCACTAGAAGTTTTTAGGAAGCAAAAAAGATAAGATCTATAAAAGAACATGTTAATTTCACTAGAGATACATTTAGTTAATAATTTCAAAGCAACTCATAGTTTATGGTAATGTATGGTACCTTATTATGCATAATTCCATCTTCTGTTTCTTCTCCCCACTGCTGTCCATCATCAAATAAAGGCGAGCTTTCTTTCATGGCAGTATGTATCTAGTTAGTACACAGCAACGTATTAAGTTGAGTTGATGTGAAAAACAGCTTTCACATTTAGTCAAATTTGGTTTTTAGTGTCATTTTTAGAAGTATTTCATTACATGACTAGAAGTTCTTTTTTCTAAGGAGGTTATATTGAGTCTTAAAACATAATCCTTGAGCCGGGCGTGGTGGCGCACGCTTATAATCCCAGTACTTTGGGAGGCTGAGACAGGAGGATCCGGGTTCACGGCCAGCCTCAGCTACTTAGTGAGGCCTTCCGCAACTTAGTGAGACCCTGTTTCAAAATAAAGAATAAAAAATAGGACTGGGGGTACAGCTCAGAGGTAGAATACCCCTGGGTTTAATCCCCAGTACTGCAAAATATATATGTATATATAATCCTTGGGGCTGGGCTTGGTGGTGCACGCTTGTAATCCCAGTACTTTGGAGGCTGAGAAAGGAGGATCGCAGGTTTGTGGCCAGCCTCAGCTACTTAGCGAGACTCTGTTTCAAAATAAAGAATAAAAAATAGGGCTGGGAGTGTAGCTCGGAGGTAGAAGCCCCTGGGTTCAATCCCCAGTATCACACACACACACACAATATATATATGTTCCTTGATATTTTAGTAATTAAACCCATAGAATTTAGAAAGGATGGGCTCTGTATTTAGTTCTGCCTCATAGAGAAAAATACTAACTTTTATACTGTTATTAATTCATTGAGAGCATATATACATATTTTAATGCAACTCTACGAATCTAAAACAAAACTGCTACAGAAGAGGTGAACTAATAATTGTTTCTCTTATATAAGGTCAATTGAGGTGCTCAAATGTTATAAACTGACTCCTTCAGTAGGTAAAAACATCAACTTTAAATTGAATTCCATAATATAAAATTTCAGAAATACTAGTTTTTAAAATCTTAATGTAGTTTTTGCTAAAAACAATGAAATATTCTCACCCCAGGACTTACATGTGGACACTGTCCTTAACCCAGAGCTGCTCGCCCTATTGGCCTTTCCCTATTCCCAGACACTTTATGACTTTCTGTATATCTAGGCTGGATGTGGGGGAGTTCTATCAATTCATCCTTTGCCTTGTCTTTCTTCAATAGGGTGATGGTCCAATGTAATGACATTTGAGAGACACACAAGACAGAGCCCAAGATCAAGAACAAAATCCTCGACCTTGTCATCAGGGTCAACTTTCTGCTGCCTTGTCTAAAGTCCTTGTGAAAACTCTTGCCTACTCTGCGAAGTTTAAGGACAGCTCTATGCAGGGTACCCAGCAGCGACAGAAAGCCTCTACTGCAGGGATGGACAGGTTCTGTACTGAGGAGAAGATTTCGTTGAAAGAGTTCCAGCTTGAAATTGTACAGATAAAAGATTTGAGTCATTTTTTTTTTAGTTAATGGAGGCATTTTCCAACATCCCACTTCTCAACATTGTGAGATTTCATAGGGGAGAAAAGAATTCAGAGGGACTGGAAATAAGTCAGGGCCTGCACACTTTGATCACTAATCCCAAGGCCGCCATGGAGCTCTTAGAGCATGTGTACCCCCACCCCACACACAGCACTCATGGCTGCTAGCAGAGGAGAGAGGAGACTTTGGCTAAACCACCGTCACGCTGATTACATGTCAAGCTCTGTGTGAGGAGGCAGAGTGATAATGAGAAAAGAAACCAAACTTTATAAAATACCAACAAGCAATTCAGGAGTTTAGCGAAAGAATAATAATCAACGAATAAACAGACTATTAGGAAACCAATGCATTATATCAATAGGTCAAGAGAAAAAGAATATACTCAAGCATATGATAATCTCAACAATCGTTCCTGATAAAAGCAGATAAATTTCAACATGAAAAATGTTTTCTAATCAAATACACCATCGCTAAATAATAAAATAGAACATATCTAATTTGCAAACAGCAGTAGTAGAGACCAACTGAGAACAATAGTAGTAAGGCAATTCAATAAGGAGAGGAAATATAAAAAACTTTAGCAGTAACAACCTTAGAAATATAATAAAAAAAGTGTTCATCTCAATAACAAACCATTGGGACGCAATTAATTTAAAAATATTGTAATCCCAGTACTTTGGGAGGCGGAGACTGGAGGATCCGGGTTCGTGGCCAGCCTCAGCTCTCGCTCTCTCTCTCTCTCTCTCTCCCTCCCTTCCTCTCTCTCTCTCTCTCTCTCTACCTAGTGAGGCCTTCCGCAACTTCGTGAGACCCGGTTTCAAAACAAAGCATAAAAAATAGGGCCGGGGGCGTAGCGCGGAGGTAGAACATCCCTGCGTTCAATCCCCGGTACCGCAAAAAAAAAAAAAAATGTTGCCTAATGGAAAATGACAGCATTTTACTAAAGGAACCAAAGAGATAGGGATAAATGAGATTTAAGACTTTCCCAAATGGTAAAACTAATAAATATTGTCAAGATGGGAACTTCCCCTCATTATATCTATAAATTCAATGTGATACCAATTAAAAAAATCACAAGATACTTCTTGGAATTAAAAAAAGAGTGGGGATATGGGGATATGAGAGTAGATGAGATAGAAAAACTGTGAAAAGCAGTAAGAATCTTCCTGTACTAAATATATTAGAAAGTGAATGGAATTAGAATGGTTCATGATGCAGGGATAGGAAAAAAGAGTGGAGAAATAAATCTCAGAACATATTGAGAATAGTGCAAAACTGGGGAAATATTGAGTTATTCAATAAATGGTACTGAGGTATATGAGTGAGTCATTTAAAAAAAAAATGCCTTCTGCCAGGTGTGGTGATGCTTGCCTGTAATCCCAGTATTTGGCAGGCTGAGATAATAGTTCAAAACCAGCCTCAGAAACTTAGAGACTCTCAGCAACCTAGGGAGACCCTGTTTCAAAGCAAAAAATAAAAAGGGCTGGAGATGTAGCTCAGAGATAGAATACACCTGGGTTCAATCTTCAGAACCACACACACAAAAAAGCTTTCCCTCTTTCCCTCCCTCCCTCCCTCCCTCCTTTCTTCTCTCTCTCTCTTGGTGCCGGGGATTGAACCCAGGGGCATTCTACCTCTGAGCTGTACCCCCATCCCTACTTTATTATTATTATTTTTTGTGGTACTGGGGATTGAACCCAGGGGCATTCTACCTCTGAGATATATCCCCAGCCCTATTTTATTCTTTTTTTGAAACAGGGTCCCACTAAGTTGCTGAGGGCCTCACAAGTTGCTGAGGCTGGCCACGAACCTGCAATCCTCCTGTCTCAGCATGTACCATCATGCCTGGCTCCTACTTTGTTTTTATTTTGAAACAGGGTCTCACTAGGTTGATGAGAGTTTCATTACTTGCTAAGGCTGTCCTTGAACTTTCGATCCTCCTGTCTCAGTGTCCCAAGTTCCGGGATTACAGGCACATGCCACCATGCCTGGCTAGTTTCCTCTTTCTTAAACTAAAGTTGATTACAGATGGGTTAAAGTTTAAAACAACACAAAACTGGTGTGGTGGCATGCCCTGGTAGTCCAGCTACTTGGAAGGTTGAGGTAGGATGATTACATAAGCCTAGGAGTTCAAGACCAGCAACACAGTGAGAACTCATCTCAAAAAAAAGTAAAAAAAAAAAAAAAACACAAAGAAGCCATAAAAGTACTAGGGGAAAAATTGGAGGTATTAAAAAAAAATCAGGAATAAAGGAGGCTTTCCTAAGTGTGGCTAAAATTCCTAAGACTAAGTGGGAAAGATAATTAGAACAAGAAACGTATAATTTCCTACAGACTCTTATTGGTTTGGTGTTCAGTTCTACCATATCAAGCAGAGCAAGAAAGAAAGGGGGGACTTCAACCTAAACAAAGGGCTTGGAGGCGCCTCAAAAGGTCCCTCTCACTGAGCGCTGTGGTGCACGCCTATAACGCTAGCTACTTGGGAGGCTGAGCCAGAAGGATCACAAGTTTGAGGCTAGCCTGGGCATCTTAGTGAGACCTTGTCTCAAAATAAAGTAATAAAAAAAGGGCTGGGGTTAGAGCTCAGTAGTGGAGTGCTTTCCTAGCATGCATGATATCCTAAGTTTAATTCTTGACACTGGGAGGGGTGGGTTGGGGGGACCCTAGAAAAATGAAATTCAAAACAACAGTTAGGCATGGTGGGGAGAACCTGTAGTCCCAGATACTTGTGAGATGAGGTAGGAGAATCACTTGAGCCCAGGAGTTCAAGACCAACTTGGACCATGTCTCAAAACAAAATATCAGTAAGTTTGCTATATATAAGGAGTCCAATATATAAAGGTTCAAATTAATAGCAAAAGCAAATAATGAAATATAAAATAGGCCAAAAAGGATGTTAAAAAAGAAATACAGCCGGGCCTGGTGGTGCAAACAAACAAAAAATAAAACAGGGCTGGGGGTATAGTCTAGAAGTAGGAGGTCCCCGGGTTCCACCCCCAGTACCACACATACACGCACACACACAAAGAAATAAAAATAACAGACTATACAAAAGTACAAATTGTTTCAGTAATACGTATATTAAAATAAGCTAGTTTTCATCTCCCAAACTGGTAAAGATTTTTTTTTTCGCAGTACTGGGGATTGAACCAAGGGACATTCTACCTCTGAGCTACACCCCCAGCCCTATTTTTTATTCTTTATTTTGAAACAGGGTCTCACTAAGTTGTGGAGGCCTCACTAAGTAGCTGAGGCTGGCCGCGAACCTGAGATCCTCCTGTCTCAGTCTCCCAAGTACTGGGATTACAAGCGTGTGCCACCACGCCTGGCAAATTGGTAAAGATTTTAAAACAATAATGCCTAGTGTAGGAAAGAAGCATGCTCACACATTGTTATGGAGTATATTTTTTCTTTTTGGGGGTACTGGGGACTGAACCTGGGGAGCTCTATCCCTGAGCTACACTCATAGCCCTTTGTATTTACTTTTTTTTAAATTTTGAGACAGGGTCTTGCTAAGTTGCTCAGGCTGGCCTCGAACTTGTGATCCTCCTGCCTCGGCCTCCCAAATACTGGGATTATAGATAGGCATGTGCCAGTGAGCCCAGCTGTTGGGGAGTTTTTAATGGCACAAGTTACCTGGAGGGAATTCTGTGTGTGTGTGTGTGTGTGTGTGTGTGTGTGTATCTTAGAAGTCTAAAAAATATGCAGTCATGCATCGCTTAATGATGGGAACATGTTCTGAGACGTGCACTTCACAGTGTACTTACACAAACCCAGATGGTAAGAGTCACTTGATCCAATCAAGAGAGGTGGTAAACATGAGGCGCATGAGGCTGCCGCCAGTGCAACATGGCACTGTTTACAGTAAACTTTTTTTAATTAAGTAGAAGTACACTCTAAAATAACGATAAAAAGTACAGTATAATAAATACATAAACCAGTAACAGTTATTACTATCAAGTGTGTACTGTATATAACTGTATGTGCTGTTATTTTACGTGACTGGCAGCACAGTAGGTTTGTTCACATCAGCATCACCACAGACACGAGTAATGCTTTATATTTTCAGGGTTGCTTAAGTGATAGGGATTTTTCTGCTTTCTAGTAATTTTATGGGACTATTGCCGTATACGCCGCCCATCACTGACTGAAATGTCATCGTGCAGCACATGACTGTACATATTTTGCAGAGTAATAAGGCACTCTTGGGACTCTATCTAGGGCTGGGGGTAGCTCAGCGGTAGAGTGTTGCTAGCACGCGTGAGGCGCAGGGCTCAGTCCTTGATGCCACGAACATCTACATCCAAAGGAAATGCTTTACGTTGTTGGATTTAATCTGGGAGATTATGGTTACATCACTATGCTTTCCAAAACTTCACACAATGAATATGAATTTTAATTTAAAAAAGAGGAAAAACTGGATTTCATGAAAGAAAATAAAAAAATCAAATTTTCTATCAGTTTGTTTTTAAGTTATAAAGCCTCATGAAAACAAATAATCTCTTTGCCAATGTGGAGCCTTCTTCCTCTCATTCCTCATGTCATGTGTTAACAGTTTGAAGAACTTAAAATCAAATGTACTGTGGAAATAAAAACTATGAAGCTGACTTTTTTTTTTGGTGGTGCTGGGGATTGAACCCAGGGGCATTCTACCTCTGAGCTACACTCCCAGTCCTATTTTATTTTTATTTTGAAACAGGGTCTTGCTAGGTTGATGAGAGTCTCACTACTTGCTGAGGCTGTCCTTGAACCTGCGATCCTCCTGTCTCAGCCCCCCAAGTCCTGGGATTACAGGTGAGCACCACCACGTCAGGCTATGAAGCCAACTTTGAGATAAGTGGTAAAAGATTGGGAGAGAAACAGAAATGTGTTTTTGAGGAAAAAACAAACTTTCCTGTGTGCACATTTAAAATGTCAAATTAAATACCTTGATGCAGTCTATTAGCCAAACCAAGGCTGCCACAATGTGAGGCCAGGTATGAGGGGCTCCCACTGTATACATGGAGCTTTTGGATAGTGCGAAAGGGTACCTAAGAAAAATTAGAAAAAATAGATAAGCTACCTTATGTTCAGATAGTAAAAGTAATGGCTAAGTTAAGCAAGCAGTTACATTTTAAAAGTTCCACCTATGCCCCATAGTCTTAACACAGAAGACATTTGTTGGATTCCGTCCTAGTCATCTTATCCTGCAATGATTTTGTGTTTTTTTTTCTTCTTCTCTGTAGATTGCTTTGTACTTATAATCCCTTAAATTGCAGATTTTGCCAGGTCTAGTGATAGTGGGGCTCTCATTTGGTGTTCGTCACAACCCGAAGGAGTAATTGTGTAGACTTCTCCCAAAAGATGTTTCGTTCCCCTAAATCCACGTAACCCCAATAAACCACATGTATGAACTAGTCATTCCCAAAGCCATTCCCCATGCTGTACTCTTTACATCTTTTTAACTTTGTCTCAATCTTGTTTTTGCTCCCATAACATCTGTGATAACCCGTCTGTGCTTTCTATTCCCCCTCACTTCAGCAGTTCAGGATCTGATGCACTATCTCCTCTAGTTCTGTAATAACCTACTGTTATGGTTTGCATGTCTGTTCTTCAGGATTCATTGGTTACGAATTTAGTCCCCAAAGTCAGATGTTAATGATAATCAGAGGTGGGACTTTTGGGAAGTGACTGGCAGACCCCTCACATGAATGGATTAATCCATCCCTAGATTAATAGATTATTGAAGGAGGGGCCCTGTTATAAAAGCGAGCTCTCTAATGCATTTGCTTTGTCCTGCCATGTGATCCCTCTGCCACATCATGTCCCAGCAACAAGGCCCTCACTAGATGCTGAGCAGAGACACCCACACCATGCTTTTGGGCTTTCTAGCCGCCAGGTTCATGAGCTAAACAAACCCCTATTCTTTATAAATTATCTGGTTTTAATATTTCATTATAGCAACAAAAAGCAGACTAATACACCCACAGTCATTTCATTTTTCTCTTCAATTTATACCATATATACTGTTTACAGTGATTCATCTTAAAACATGTCCTATTCTTCTGTGTTCAATACCTCTTTAGACCAATAAGAAATATAATATACATACCCAAGGTCTTTAAAAATTCTTGGAACCTCTTCTTCAAATTTTGTGTCAGGAAGTTCATAAGATGGGCACAGGAAGCCATAAAGAAAAGTGAAGATCTTCAGGAAGTCTTTAATAGATGGAGCTTGTAGAGATTTCATGGATACGCTATATGCATAACCATTTTCTGTAAGAAACTACAATAATTTTTATGACACATCAGACATCTTGTAATAGAATGATTATTGGAAAACATCTGAGAAAGCACTCACAATTTAGACATTATGAAATACCTCACAGAGTTGTCGAATACATTGCTGAATGAATGCTTTGTCATTGAGTGGTCTTGGGTCCTTGATTTTTTCAGAATTGGAAAATACACCAAATTGACTATTCCGGGATCCGTGTCCACTAGTTCTGGAAACATATTTTTAAAAAGTCAGTTAAAGATATTATTTCCTTTTGTGGTCAAGTCTAAATTATTTCAAGGCATTTTTCAATTTTAACATCAGTATGTTATTTAACTATACAGAATTCTATTATTTAACATAGAGAAAGAGTAAAGTATGAGGTTATAGCAGTTCGGAGATAATTAAGATATAAAATGTACTTCTGGTACTTTGCATTCACGACATCATACCATCCTCTAACGTGCATTTCAAGTCTAGCAGATCTTCTGCACCAACTATTCTGTGAGTTTATTCAATAACGAAGTCCTTTTGCTTCTAGTAACCCCTCCATGATTGCTCCCATACTTGCAACTCTTATATATGCCACTAATTCTTGTGGGAAAATTGCATTTGAGGATTGATTACGAGTTAAAACAGACAAAACACTTAAAATAATGTCTGGCCTATGGGAATGTTCAACAATTGCTAGATTTTGTAAGTATTACTATTGTCTCCTTTAATCAATCCTCAGAACTGCCCTGTGAAGAGAAACCATTTCTGTCTCCATTTTTATACGTAAGGAAATTGAAGCACAAAGACATGAACTAATTTACTCTAGGTCATACAACGAACAGATTTTCTACTGTTAATCTAATGTCAAATTTAATTTGCAGCTCAGCCAGGGAACCTAGAGGAGTGGAGGCAAGTCAACTGTTGCTCTGCTACAGTCAATCCTTCTCCGCTTCCAGCCCAGGCAACACCCATCTACTCTGACAGGGCTCTCCAAGGGTTATCCTGGGATCACTGAGAAGTCAAATCTAATTTCATAATAAAACTAAGATGTTATGTGTTCTTTTCATTCTTATTCTTTCATGTGTGTACAGTGACTTCAGTCTTTCAGAGGCAGACTGGCTGGCTGTAAGATGTATAATATTGTAACAGATTGAATGCAGAAGCAGATATATGAGAATCTAGCTGTCTTCTATTAAGCCAGATGTTAAAGAGATTTGCAAAACTGTAAAAACAATGCCACTCTTCTCACTGAAACTGCTTTTTGGGGGGGAAACATGGTTTTATCATTAATTAATTAATTGGTACTGGGGACTGAACTTAGGGGAGCTCTACCTCAGCCTATTTTATTTTGAAACAGGGTGTAATTTAGTTGCTGAGGGTCCTGCTAAGTTGTTGAGGCTGGCCTGGAACCTGTGATCCTCCTGTCTCAGCCTCTCAAGTACTGGGATTACAGGCATGTGCCACGGCACCTGGTTGGAAACATGGTTTTTAAAATTAAAACCATGTTATTTAGGTTACCATGTAATGGGCTTACTGTTATTTTTATTTATTTATTTATTTTTGCGGTACTAGGGATTGAACCCAGGGGCGTTTTACCTCCAAGCTACACCCCCAGCCCTATTTTTTATACTTTATTTTGAAACTGGGTCTCACAAAGTTGCGGAGGGCCTCACTAAGTAGCTGAGACTGGCCGCAAACCCGGATCCTCTGGTCTCCACCTCCCAAGTACTGGGATTACAAGCGTGTGTCACCACGTCCAGCTTTACTGTTATTTTAAGTTGAAGATATATTTAAACATTTTCTAGGTTTTAATTTCTTTTGTTCCTTTTTTTTGTGGTACTGGGGACTGAACCCAGGGGCATTCTACCTCCGAGCTATACCCCCAGCCCTATTTTATTCTTTATTTTGAAACAGGGTCTCACTAAGTTTCGGAGGGCCTCACAAGTTGCTGAGGCTGTCCTTGAACCTTCAATCCTCCTGTCTCAGCCTCCCAAGTAGTGGGATTACAAGCGAGCACCACTACACCCAGTTTGGATTTAATTTCTTCTAATATGGTTAATACTGATAGATATAGCCCACAAAACAAAAGCTCTTTGGAGTTCTCATTAATCACTAAGAGTATAAAAAAGATAAATGTTGGACTCGAGGGAAAGTCCCTCCTTATTTAACAATCCATGATTCTGCAGTATCTGAGAGCTAGGTATACAATTTGCAATCAACTATTCACTTGTAACAATGAAACAGTTGTCTAAATGTATTAATTTATCTCTCTCTCTCTCTTTTTCGTACTGGGGATTGAACCCAGGGGTGTTCTACCTCCAAGCTACATCCTCAGCCCTTTTTACTTTGAATTAAGGTCTTGCTAAGTTGCTGAGGTTGGCCTCAACCTGTGATTCTCCTGTCTTAGCCTCCCAAGTACTGGAATTACAGGCGTGTATCAGCACAGCCAGTTTAATTTATCTCTTAGAACCATCTAAAGCCAATATAACTTAAAATTTTAACCATTTAAAATGGGAAATTTGAAAACTAAATTATAATTTTTCTCTGGAAAAGCACCATGTTATCTAAATTTTTTGGACTCTTGAGTGCATCAGTACATGGCTGTGAGAATCCTGTCATTAGAACTAACAAAGATATCATTACCTTTTACCAAATATGGAGACTTTTCTTTCAGATGTAGGCTTATTTATACTCAGTTTTCCAAAGGTTGGTCTCTCTTTGCTTAAAAAAAACAGAAAAACAACACTTTAAATATGATTCAAAATCATGAATTTTTTTTTTTTTGTACTGGGGATTGAACCCAGGGACATTCTACCTCTGAGAAGTAAAAACACATAAATACTTCAAATTTCCAAAAGTAGCAGAAGCTTATGCTATGTAAACCTAAGTAATTTAAGAATAGCTAGTAGGGAACTTCTACATAGGTTCAGAGAAGGACTAACAGCTCTACAATGGCTTACAAATAGCTTTCTGTTATCTGAAAGAACATTACTCATAGGGAAAATTATGGTTTATATAGCAAGTTCATTTGGACACTTCCAGTGAATCTTGAGGAAATAGTTTGGAGACGTGGTATTCTGTAGGCTGCTACTACATTATATCTTGTCATCAGAGCAAACAATATTGCTCAGATTTAAGAACTTTGGTAATTGGAAACATCTTAGTAAATTACAAGCTACAGCCTACAGCACAGTTTCTGCTTAAACAAGTAGTTCTATAATAGAGGAGGAAAATATAAAAGTGCGCTGAATGGGAATCAACAGTTCTTTCAGGGGGTGCCTGGTAAGGCACTTGGCTTTGGGAATTCAGAAAACACATGAGATGACACAGAACACCAAGCAGCACGCCCACTTTTAGACTTTATGTCCCCAAATTAGGTACCACTGGGAACAGACAGGATTCACAAACACATCACTCATGCTACCTCTTTGTATTAACCATTTAACCAAGATCAAAAAGTATGCAAATGAGAATCATAAATGAAGGCACTCACGTTTGAGGAGTATGAAGGCCTTGCTTATTGAGGTCCTGGGATCTTAACTCCTGCATGGAGAGGCGGCCAGCACCACCGGTAGAAAATGAACTGCGCTTCATGCTTATGACCTACATTCATGAATTCAGTATTAGCAAAATGTTCCAGAGGAAGAACATTAAATTAGGCAACAACTATTATCTTTATCCTCAAATAGAAATGCAGCTAAGTTTCATCTTTTCTTCAAGATTATCTTTCCCTTGGGCTATATTTACTTGCTTATGTACACTGAAGTTGGGGTTGGGGATTTAGCTCAGTGGCAGAGCGCTTGCCTGGCAAGTCAAAGCCCTGGGTTCGATCCTCGGCCCTGTAAAAAACAATAGAAAAAGTATAAAAAAAATACAAAACCCATGTACACTGAAGTTCTCATTTGAAAAGAACATCTATTTAAGTTATTTAAAATACAAATTAAGAGCTGGGCGTGGTGGCTCATGCTTGTAATCCCAGTACATCGGGAGGCTGAGACAAGAGGATCACAGGTTCCAGGACAGCCTCAGCAAGCAGTGAGACTCTCACAACCTAGTGAGACCCTATTTCCGAATAAAAAAATAAAAATAGGTCTGCGAAAATAGCTTGGAGGTAGAATGCCCCTGGGCTCAATCCCCAGTACCACACACACACAAAATATTTAAATTACTCAATAAACAGACATTTCCTAACTGCACCATGTACAAAGGAGTATATGAGGCAATGCAGAAGACACAATGAGGAATAAGGTCTGATTCCTGCCTTCACAAGGGTATCCACGGTATCAAAACCCCCACCACATCACTGCAACAGGCTGTACCTCTTTCAATGACAGGTCAGAGCCTGCCTGGCAAGAGCTACCTCACGGTCCCTCATACCCCTCCAAATGTGTCCTTTTCTTTTGGTTTCAAAGAATGGAGCTATTCTGTTTTCTTTCCCTAATGTCAATATTGCCTGCTCTATGTTTAACCCATTGTTTCTCAGTTTATATTCAATTGCTGTCCAGTTATAATGTCCCCCTTGAAGAAGAATAAATCAGCCAGGGGTGGTGGCGCACGCCTGTGATCCCAGTACTTGGGAGGCTGAAACAGGAGGACTGCAGACCAGCCTCAGCAACCTAGAGAGACCTTGTTTCAAAATAAAAAATAAAAAGGACTGGGGTGTAGCTCAGAGGTAGAAAGCCTCTGGGTTCAATCCCCAGTACCATAAAGGAAGAAAGAGAGAGAGAGAAAGAAAGAAAGAAAGAAAGAATCATCCCATCCACAAAATGGTTGCATACATTTTCAAAACACTTTAACATGTCTTTCCTTTCACATCTAGTTAAAAGGACATCCAGGATTGACAAGTATTTTGATACTGTCTCATCTCTGCATCATGATACAATATCCACTCAGCCTTCTCAGTGCAGCCCTGGCTTCTAGGAAAGCGGACCCCTGTGTTATCCTGTTACCTCCCAGAACACTCCTTCCTCTTTATGCTAATTACACTCTTTCCTTCTTGGGTTTGGCTGCTTATTTCTCCTTCAACGCACGGCTGTTCAAGTATTCAAGTTTCACACCCTCTCCTGTGTGCCCACTCCCAATCTCCACGTACACTGTACTCTCAAGATTTAAGGCTTCCACATGAACTTAGGTCCCGGGATTGGAAAACTGCCCCAGTATTGATTCCCAATAAAAATGTACAAGGCGGTCAGAGCCTGGGTGCTGTGCAAAGACTGCAGCTTTGCCTGTTACACTTCAGAACTCCCCCCTTTCCTTCGCCCTAATGTTAACCCATAGTAGGAATGTAAAGACAATTAGAACCTTAAGAATGTAGAAACAATGAGAAGCCCTGAAATAGCACGTAGCTCTGCCTGGCACATCTTAAAACCGTAAGGATAGCCTTGCCCTTGGAGATTACACGCAGCTGCAGCGGCTGCAATTAGTGCCTCTGTCTCCCTTTTTCTCTGTGACCCGGCCTTGGTATGCGGGATGTAAAATCCATACGTTACTTCAAAGCACCTATAATTGGTGGGCAACTGATAGAGCAGAGGTAGAGAAAGATAATCAGCACCTGCACTCAGTAAGCAGACTGCCCGGAGACAACAACATACCACCTGCCTGGGAAAATGAGTTGCTAATCCGTTGCCATCTCAAGGCCGATCAGACAATACCAGTACAAACTGTATTTAAGGGCCGGGGTTGAGAGGAGGGAGTTCCGTTTTCGGACTGCACAGTGTGCTTTTTCTCTTTCCTCTTCCTTCTTGCTTTGTAATAAAGACTTGCTTAAGCTACCACCGAGCTATCCGTTCTTCCATTTTCCCGATTCGACATATCTACTTGAATCGAGGCAAAGAACCCCCTGCGCCGTTGCCACCGTGACACCTACGAGGTCCCTAAGATGCTACACTTGTCTAGGAACGCAGCACACCAAACAGCGCCTCCCCGCCTGCCCTTCCTTCCCTCCCCTTCGCCCCAGCTTCCCCGCGCTCCAGGGCGCCCCAGGCCTGCCCTTCCCGCGGGAGAAACCGCTGCCGCTAGACATTTACAGGACTCGGTGAAGCCATCGCCGCGGAGACTCGGCCCGGGCCGCTCCCGCCGGCGACCACCCGCACGGCCTCGCCCCGCTTCCGCCCTCGGGACCAGGGTGTCTCCCGAAGTTAACCCGTATCACAGTTACCGTCCTCCAGCGTCCCGACAAGACCCAGGCGCTGCACTTCTGTAAACCGCGCCACAGTTCGCAAGACCGAAGAACAGCCACCCAAACCAGAGCTTCGGCCTCCGCCCGCCCAGACCGTTTGAATTTTAAAATCTCCGCCGGCGTGACGTCACCGCGCGTGGCGTGCGCACGCGCGCGCAGCCCGTAAACGTCACTGCTCGTCGCCGGAAGTCGGCGTGCTGGTCGCGCCCCGCCGCTCGCGGGCACACTGGCGTCTCTTTGCCGGTGCAAGTTTCCCACGCGAAGTCAGGACTAACCCTTCAAGTTAGTTCTACAGACCCGAGGCTCGGCGTCGCCGCGGAATGGCCTCAGTGCTCCAAGCCGCCCTGCGACGGCTTTCCGTACAGCAACATGGCGGCGCCCAGCGAGTCTGAGAAAAACAGAAAGTGTTTCCTTTGCCCTGGAGAGGGTGTCTTTCATGACCACTGTGTAGAAGGGTGCTGTCTTCACGAGGAGACTCTGGGAAGGCGGCGTGCACTTTGCTGACAAGGGAAGAGGCGAGGTAGGAGCTACTGGCTGTTGAGCGTGGGTGCACTTGGCTCCTAGGTTCGGCTGGAGAGTTGACTTCTAGCAACGGTCTCGTGGACCTCTAGTGGTGGGTTGCGTGCGAGAAGCGAGGGAGAATCCGAGGGGGTGGACGTGAAGGGGAGAAGTAGCAGAAGGGCGAACTGAGTAGATTACTTTGCTAAAACAGGACACCCCCGCTTCCCTGAGTTTGAACGAGAGACAGGTATTGCCCAATATGTGGAGAATGGAAGGAGATCTCTGAGCGCAAGTTTGGATACCTGGGTCCTGTAGTAACTGTGCCACCAACTAGAATTGTCAGTTTTGGCTAAGTAGCCTGTCTTGCCTGAGTTTCAGTTTCCTCGTCTACAATTCTAGATCTAACTAGCCATTACAGGGCCACCTCACACCTCATGTGGTCACTACGAATTGGGGACCAAGGATCACCATCACCAGCAGTTAGTATTTATGTGAGCTGTGTGCTAGGTCTTGTGCACCACAGTTCATGTGGATTATCTCCTTTAATTCTCTAAACTGAGATGCTGTAAAAAGTGATGACTTTGAGGCTCAGTGAGATCAAGTAATTTGTCCATGGTCATACTGCTAGTACACCGAGTTCGAAATTTGCATCTAAATGCCATTATTTTTAACTGTGGTATTAACTGCTTCTTTCTTATTCTGGGCCGTTTTAATTTCTCCACTACATTAGATTTAGAAAGTTATATCCAGAACTGTAAACCATCTTTTGAGAAAAGGTAAGGAAGTTCTGTAAAACCTAGTTACTTGAGGAGTGGGGATCAGACTGATTACAGATCTGGACCCTTAACCTTGCAGTTTTGCTAGGATTTTTGTGCTTCTGATGTACTGTTAAAGTTCCATTTTCTCTGACTAGACCAATTACTCCGTTGATAGCAGTAGTTAGGTAGGGCAACAGTATGTCAGAATAGGATGATTTACTGTGGCAAATGTAGTTTGAAGAAACAAGGCTGACCTGCTAACAACTGTTCTTGAAATTCAGTGACCTGCCCTAGATACATTTATCTCATTAAAAAAAAATGAATTCCTATAGGTAATGTAGTATTCTTTGTTTAACAGGGCACTTTCACCTTTAAGGAATTCAACGACTTCCTTACTTGAAGGATATAGTGGACATAGTGGCCGTAACCAAGGACCAAAGCAAGAAGTTGTATAGGGTACAGGAAGATAGGAGGAGGATCAAACTGGGATTCCAGATGACATCAGGTTAAAACCCTCTGGCCAAGCTGGCTGAATAATTTGAATGATCAATTCTGCAATTAAAAGATTATATTAAAACATTGCATCTTTCCTTCGAGCTGCTATATATATTAACATATCATGAATGCTAAGTTCTCTTCTGTGTCCAGGTCCAGTTTTGAAGTATACAGGACATTTATTGAAATACAGGACATTTAAGAACTTGGTCTTCAAAGTTGAGTTTTTCTCTGAATTACTAATTCCAAAACATTTTTTTTTTTTTTTTGCGGTACCGGGGATTGAACGCAGGGGCGTTCTACCTCCGCGCTACACCCCCGGCCCTATTTTTTATGCTTTATTTTTGAAACCGGGTCTCACAAAGTTGCGGAGGGCCTCACTAGGTAGAGAGAGGGAGAGAGACAGGAGAGAGAGAGAGAGAGAGAGATCGATCACGCGCGCGCATGCGCGCTGAGGCTGGCCGCGAACCCGGAGCCTCCGGTCTCCGCCTCCCAGAGTACTGGGATTACAAGCGTGCGCCACCACGCCCGGCTCCCAAAACATTTTTTAAGGAAGAGAATGTCCATGGTACACCAGTTGTCGCCTGGGTGGTTACTGGATCATCTTTCTTTCATTAACAAGATAAACTATCAACTTCACCATCATTGTGAGTCTTGCTGCTGTAAAAATGAGTCCATGTCTTCTGTCCACTTGGATTCTCTTCAAGTGGAATCCACGCCTTCTTTTGGAGCCTCAGCTACATGTCTTGGTTTTGACTCTACCATTAAGCCAGAGGATGAGGATGGAAGAAATTGTGACATGCTTATGCAAAAATATGCTTTTCGACCTGAACTATTTAATGTCACCAAACCTTATATAACTCCAGCTGTTCACAAAGAATGCCAACAAAGTAATGAAAAAGAGGAGCTAGTGAATGGTGCTGAAAAAGGAATCTCCATTTCCACTATTGGGAAGGTAGAGAGTTTTAAGAAATATTTATATTTCTACCGAAAACACACATTTTTCATTCCAGTCTCAAATATTTTGTGATTTATTAGGTATAAAGAAGAATCAATAAAGCATAAGAAGGCTTTAGCATATCCAGAGTAATAGTTAACTCTTTCCTAACATTGTACCCTTCTAGAAGACCAAATTACTTATTTCAAAAGTAAGCAAAGTTGGCTTGGAAGTGAATGTTCTGTAAATGAACCAAAACTAAACAACAAAAAACCTTTCTGCTTGCAGCCATTTGTACTGTGCTTTTATACCTGTTTTTGCTAAAAAAACAAAACCCAAAAACGGTTCTTTCTCTGCCAAATTCCAATGCAATAAATGAGTTTTGGTAAAATTTTAGAGAAGTTTCTAGTGATGAAAGTAGAAAGCTATTGTGAAACATTTACGTTTATAAAGTATTTGGTGTATATACACACACTGGTGCAGTCTTTTCAAAGTTTGAGAATGTCATACAGAATCAAATTACTTATGCTTTAGTGCTTTTAGTGTATTTCAAGAATTTAGAGGTGATTATACAAAGTCCATTTCAGATAATTATATCAACATTGTCTAGTTAGTGATAGGAATAACATTCATTACTCACCCAACAATTGTTTGAGGTCTCTGTATATGCTTTTGTACAAAGTGATGAAACAAGATAGCCACAGTCTGTGCTGTCTTGTACCTTGTAATTGAGTGGAAAAGAAAGAAAGAAAGCATGTTGAGGACTAGAATAAGGGAAGTAATAAAGGTAACTCATTACATTGTACCTGAAGTAGAATGTTTAATGTTACAAAGTCCCTGCTCTATGTTGCATAATCTTACATGTTATTTTCTATGGAGTGTGACATATAGAATGGTGTAAGTATACTTGATTTGTACCTAACCCTTAGATCAATCATAAAGAGCTATTAAAAGTACAGTGGAGAGCTGGGTATGGTGGTGTGGGCCTGTAGCCCCAGTTACTGGGGAGGCCGAGGCTCCCAGCCCCTTTTTATTGTTTATTTTGAGACAGGGTTTCCTTAAGTTGCAGAGGCTGGCCTTGAACTTTTGAATTTGTGATCATCTTGCCTCAGCCTCCTGAGTACCTGGGATTATAGGCATGTGCCACCATGCCTGGCCCAGTATTATTATTATTTTTAACTTGGGAAAGCTTACCTTCTTAGTCCCTACCCTTTGCATTGATTTTGACCTCAATAGAAATTGTTACCGCTCAAAGGCTGAGATACACAATCTAGGACATGTGATACAGAGTAAAGAAATAGTAACATATTTCAAGCCGGGCGTGGTGGCGCACGCTTGTAATTCTAGTACTTGGGAGGCAGAGACAGGAGGATCCGGGTTCTCAGCCAGCCTCAGCTACTTAGTGAGGCCCTCTGCAACTTAGTGAGACCTTGTTTCAAAATAAAGAATAAAAGAAATTAGGGCTGGGGGTGTAGCTCAGAGGTAGAATGCCCCTGGGTTCAATCTCCAGTACCGCAAAAAAAAAAAAGAAATACTAACATATTTTAAAATATTTGTATTGTGATAGATGACAACATAACTTTTCCCCTGTAATTTATCTGCTCTTCAGAAACGTAAAAGATGTGTTGTTTTCAATCAAGGTGAATTGGATGCAATGGAATACCATAAAAAGGTAGGTGTAAAATGTTCATTGATTACACTAGAAGATTAATATGAAGTAAAATAAAATAAACAGACAACATAAATAAGGATGTTCTTAGAAATCATTTCGATCAGAGGATTTAATAGTGATTTATTGTTATTTTTTTAATTTAATTTTTTTTTGCGGTACCGGGGATTGAACCCAGGGGCGTTTTACCTCCGAGCTACACCCCCGGCCCTATTTTTTATACTTTATTTTGAAACCGGGTCTCATGAAGTTGCGGAGGACCTCACTAAGTAGCTGAGGCTGGCCGTGAACCCGGATCCTCTGGTCTCTGCCTCCCGAGTACTGGGATTACAAGCGTGCCCCGGGCCCGGCTATTGTTATTTTTATAGTAATGAGTAGTCCAAGCCAGTTTTGACACTTCAAATGCTTCTATTAGTTTAATTATTTAAGTTTGTATAAACTTGTGCTGTACTTGTTAAGATTAGAGATTTTAGAAGTTATAAGAGCCCATTGTCCATAGGTGAAATACTAGACTGATAGTGGCAGCAGAAAGCACGAGGGTATATTTCTAGAATTTAGAGATAAAAGAGATCTAGAAAATAAATAGGAGGAAACAGAGCACACAAGTATTTTATGCTTAACTCTACGGGGCACTTTGGATTGATTTTTAAAAGTTCTTTGCTGTTGTTTATAGCACCTTTGATTTAAATGGGAAAATTGGGGTTGAAATTTGGCTTAGGAGGGATCACTGTTTCAGTTTTAGACATGTTGAATTAATTGCAATAGTAGATTTTTCTTTTATCGTGATAGAATATATATAACAAAATTTACCATTTAAACTATTTTCAGTCATACCATTCTGTGGCATTAAATTCCCAAAGTTATGCTATTATCATCATTGTCTGTTTATAGAAATTTCCATTATCTCAAATGGAAACTCTGTACCCATAAAACAATAACTCTCCATTCTCCCTTTCTCTACCCCTGGTAACCTCAATTGGACTTTCAATCTCTATGGGTTTACCTATTTTTAGGTATTTCCTGTAAGTGGAATCATATAATGTCTGTCCTTTTGCATCTGGACTATTCTATTTTACTTAGCACAATATCGTCAAGGCTCATCCAGGTTACAGTATTTATCAGAAGCTTTCCTTCTTATGGCCAAATAATATTTCATTATTAATTCCAAACTGAAAGTTTGTACCCATAAAACAACTCCTGCTGGGTGTGGTGGCGCACACTTGTAATCCCAGTACTTGGGAGGCGGAGACTGGAGGATCCGGGTTTGTGGCCAGCCTCAGCTACTTAGGCCCTCCACAACTTCGTGAGACCCAGTTTCAAAATAAAGGATAAAAAATAGGGCTGGGGGTGTAGCTTGGAGGTAGAATGCCCCTGGGTTCAATCCCCGGTACCACAAAAAACAAAACAAAACAAAACAAAAAACAACAACTCCTCATTCTCCCCCTTTCCTAGCCTCAGGTAACCTCTATTCTATTTTCTGTCTCCATGAATTTACCTATGTTAGGTACCTCATGTAAATGGAGTCGCACTGTGTTTATCCTTTTATGAGTGGCTTATATCACTTAGAATGTATCTTTTTCTTTTTCTTCTTGGTACTGGGGATTGAATTTAGGTACATTCTACCTCTGAGCTACACCCCAAGTTCTATTTTGAAACAAGGTATCACTAAGTTGCTGAGTTTCTTGCTAAGTTGCTGAAACTGGCCTTGAGCCTGTGATACTATCTCAGTTTCCTAAATACTGGGATTAAAAGCATGCCCCACCACACCTGGCTTCAGGCTATATTTTATAAAATAAAAAGTATGTTTAAGTCGGACATGGTGGTGCACGCTTGTAATCCCAGTACTTGGCAGCCTGAGACTGGAAGATCCAAGGTTTGAAGACAACCTCAGCAACTTAGCAAGACTCTCAGCAACCTAGTGAAACCCTGTTTCAAAACAAAAAACAAAAAGGCCTGGGGATGTAGCTTGGATGTAGAATGCATTGGGCTCAATCTCCAGTATACCCCCCCCCACACACACACACAGTGTTTATTTTAAAGTTAGGTCACTAGAAAAATCTAAGATTAAATGTTGGGGTTTAAACTTAATTCTCTTCATAGATTAGAAATTCCATTTTCTTCTAGAAACAGCTTATCAAATTCATCCTATATATTTTTCAGGACATATTTTCCTATATATGTTATTTGGTTATTTAATTTTCAGTAAATTTGTGAGGTTTGTTTCATCCATGATTAGAAAATATCAGTTTAAAGGTATGTATATGCATATATTCTTTTCATTGTAATGTAAAATTATTTCACTGTAAAGATGAAGAATATTGGTTTTAATCTATAAATTCAGATATTCAAAGCACAGTAGGAATATTAATATATATATATATAATATATATATATATAAATGTTTCTTTTTTTGCGGTACTGGGAATTGAACCCAGGGGCATTCTACCTCCGAGCTACACCCCCAGTCCTATTTTATTCTTTATTTTGAAACAGGGTCTCACTAAGTTGTGGAGAGCCTCACTAAGTAGCTGAGGCTGGCCGTGAACCCAGATCTTCCAATCTCAGCCTCCCAAGTACTGGGATTACAAACATGAGCCACCACGCCCAGCTGGAATATAAATATTTAAAAAATTATTTTAGGACTAGAGGTGTAGCTCAGTGGTAGGGTGCTTTCCTAGCATGCTCTGGTTCTATCCCCAGCACTGCAAAAAAAGAGAAAAAAGAAAATTATTTTAATGTTAGTGTCTATCTAATGTACAATAAACAAATTTTCTTTCAGATCAGAGAGCTGATTTTGGATGGATCTTTACAGTTAATCCAAGAAGGTCTCAAAAGTGGTTTTCTTCACCCACTATTGGAAAAGTGGGGCAAGTGTCGTGAACCCATGGCTTTACCACTTGATCCCTGCAGCTTGTCAGGACTGTGTGAAATGGCAAAGCATCTGCCTTCTGTGAATGAAACGGAACCGCAGACCTTGCAGCTGACGGACGGCAACACGTCTGTCACAGAGCAGGACGTACTCTCACGGGTTGTTGAAAACAAGTCGAGCTTTACAAAAATAATTACTTTAATGGGACAGAAATACCTCCTGCCACCAAAAAGCAGTTTTCTTTTGTCTGACATTTCTTGTATGCAACCACTTCTGAACTGTAAGTAATTATTATGTTTATTATTAGAAAAAGATAATTATTCTGTTACCTGAGAAGTGAAGCACTAGTCTGAATTTTGAAGGAGGGCCAGCGTTTTTGATGATAGGGCAAACATTTTTCCCAGTGTAATTTTTCTTTTGAAATTCAATTTTAAAGTGCTGACTTTGGCTTTTTTAAAAAAATTAAATTTTTATTATAATAAAGGGTCAAAAACTAGTCCCCAAGAGAGCACATATAGTTAGTTCTCAGTACTTAGGAATTCAAAATACAGCTGTGTTTAACCAAATGACTTTCTTTTTTTTGCGGTACCAGGGATTGAACCCAGGGGCGTTCTACCTCCGCGCTACACCCCTGGCCCTATTTTTTATCCTTTATTTTGAAACCGGGTCTCACAAAGTTGCGGAGGCCAAATGACTTTCTTTAGCTTTGTGTGTGTGTGTGTGTGTGTGTGTGTGTGTGTGTGTGTGTGTGTTGCTAGTGATTGACCCCAAGGGCTTTCTACCTCTGAGCCACACCTCCAGCCCTATTTTTTATCTTGAAATAGGGTCTCTCTAAGTGGCTGAGGGTCTTGCTAAGTTGCTGAGACTGGCCTTGAACCTGTGACCCTCCTGTCTCAACCTCCCAAGTGCTAGGATTACAGGCACATGCTACCACACCCAACTTAACATTTCTTCATAGCACAGTAGAAATATTAGTTATGAATATGAATTCCCAAATAATTCCTAGCTTTTTATGTTATATTTCAAGCTAATGTTCAAGTTTATTGTCTAAAATTTCTTGAAACATTTTTTTTCTGCACAAAGTAAAAATTTTAAATATTGAAGTCCACAGTTACACAGACCTGTATTTGAATTTAGATTCAGAACCTCAACTAACCGTGAGTCATTGGGGTATTCACTTCACAAAACTGAGGCTTAGTTTGCTAGTTTGTAAAATGGATATGATAATACTTTAAGGATTAAATGAGATAATCTGAATCAGATTCCTAGCTCAGTGACATCTATGTTTTTAATAACTATTATTATAATGAATGTGTTAGGTAAGAGGTGTATTAAGTTGACTTTAATCTGTTTATAGCAAAATTTCAAATAATCAAGCCACTACAGCATAGCTTACTTATGACAAGTTTCTTTTAATTGCTGTCAAACCATCTTACACATGAGTGGTTATCCATGTAGCAGTATCATAAATTCTTCACAGCAAATGACAGGGTAACAAATTAATGAGAAAATCATGCTATGTTTAAACATTCTTTTGGTGTTTGTTACTCTAATACTTTAAAAAGGGTCATTTTCTGATTTTAATTTATACTCTTTTGATAACTTATGAGATTGTACATTTACAAAAATCTACCTATGTCTATAAAAGGGGAAGAAAGGATAGCTCCTCCTTACATTAAAATTTGAATTAATTAGCTGGGCATGGTGACACAGGCCTGTAATCCCAGTCCTTAGGAGGTTGGGACAGGAGGATTGATTGCAGGTTCCGAGAACAACTTCAACAACATAACGAGACTCTCAGCAGCTTAGTGAGTCTCAACAAAAAAGGAGGAGGCTGGAGTGAAGCTCAGAGGTAGAATTCCCCTGGGTTCATTCCCCAGTAACTAACTAACACACAAACACACACTCCCCTCCCCAAATTAATGTGGATAGAATGCTGGAACTAGAATTTTCCATTTGACAAACATGATAGTAACAGTAATAATTAGATATCAAAATGATGAGTGAAAAGATGAGACATGACAGGCATGGTGGCGCATGCCTGTAATCCCAGTACTTGAGAGGCTGAGACAGGAGGATTGCAGGTTCAAGGACAGCCTCAGCAACCTAGCGAGACCCTGCTTTACAAACAAACAAACAAAAATTAAAAGAATAACCCTGAGTTCAAAACAAAAGCAACAGTAAACAAGATGAGACACAGGAAGGTTTTATGGTCTTAAAGTGTCTCCCCACAAGATACTTGTTCACTATAAAGGAAACACTAGAGAAACCTGGTAACAGTACTTTAATTGAGTGATATAAGGTAATATCACCAATATTGAGACATTTTGATGTCCTGTACTGCATATTTCTCGATCGGGTGTGGCAGGCATTAGTTTTGGTGGTGCTCTGCCAAAAATAAGTAACCTAAATTTAATTATGAGGAAATGCCAAACCCAAATTGAGGGACGTTCTCTACAGAAAACTAGCCAGTAGCCTTTACAAAGGCCAAGGGTATAAGAGCCTAAAAAATACTGAGGATTTTCCCAGGTTGGAGGAAATTAGAAGACATGGCAGATAAAAGCAGGGTATAATCCCAGTGTTGATCCTGGACCAGAAAAGAGGAAATTAGTAGATAATTGGGAAGATTTTATTATGCTCAATACATCAGACACAAGACTGCAAAATAAAAAATTAAGAAAAAGTAAAGTAAAAGAAAAATCACCTACATTTGAAAGTATCATATTCATATGACTGCCAAGACTTATAGGGAATGATTAGTGTCCAGCTCAGTGGGCTGTAGTCATCTGCAGGTAGTCTCTGCAAAAATTGCAGTAGGTGAAATTATATTAAAATCTCAGAGGTCCTGAATTATAAGGGAAATCTTAATTTTTTAGATAAACTAGTATATTTGAATAAATGCTATAAATTCTCTTTTTGTATTCCATTATATTTGTGGCTATAGTGAAAGTACTTTAGTTTTAAAGAACATGTTTAGTTTTGATTTTTATTATTGTCCTTTTTAAATTGTTTTGGGGTGCTGGAGATTGAACCCAGGGCCTCATATATCCTAAGTATGTGCTCTACCACTGAGCTATACCCTCAGTCCCTGTGTTTCGTTTTTAAAGGACTCACATACAGAGGGTATTTTCTAAAATTGTGTCTTTGATTTCAGGTGGGAAAACATTTGATGTAATTGTGATAGATCCACCGTGGCAGAACAAATCAGTTAAAAGAAGTAACAGGTAAGTGGAAAGGAATTATGTATTAGGTATGCTTTTGAAAAACTGGAGTCCTTTGTACATTCTCATTTAATATACTATAAATATTTTTTGTTTTGTTTTGTTTTTGCGGTACCGGGGATTGAACGCAGGGGCGTTCTACCTCCGCGCTACGCCCCTGGCCCTATTTTTTTTTATACTTTATTTTGAAACCAGGTCTCACGAAGTTGCGGAGGGCCTCACTAAGGAAATATACTATAAATATTATGATGTAGGTTATCTGAAACTGTGAAAATTCTGTAAATAGTTTTTACATTTTTATTTTCTTAAGTAGATAATTCTCTTGAACTGTATCTATATATAGGTACAAGAATGTCAAGAGTATTTTTTTTTTCTTTTTGTGGTACTGGGGATTGAACCCAGGGGCATTCTACCTCTGAGCTATACCCCCCAGCCCTATTTTTTATTCTTTATTTTGAAACATGGTGTCACTAAGTTGTGGAGGGCCTCACTAAGTATCTGAGGCTGGCCACGAACCTGCGATCCTCCTGTCTCAGCCTCCCAAGTACTGGGATTACAAGCGTGTGCCATCATGCCCTGCCAAGAGTATTTTTTTTTATTAATCACTAAGGTTACTGTCTAAACCAGTTCAGGGTTATCTCTGTAATACCAAAGGACAACATTCTACCTCTGAGCTATACCCCCAGCCTTATTTCATTTTTTATTTGGAAACAGTGTCTCGCTAAATTGCTGAGGCTGTCCTTGAACCTTCCATCCTCCTGTCTCATCCTCCCAAGTACTGGGATTATAGGTGTGTACCACCACGCTTGGCTGCAAAGTTAGGCTTTTAAAATCTTCTCTTTGCCTGGCGTGGTGGCTCATGCTTGTAATCCCAGTACTTGGGCGGCTGAGACAGGAGGATTGCAGGTTCGCAGCCAGTCCCAGCTACTTAGTGAGGCCCTCCATAAAGTAGTGAGACCCCATTTCAAAAAAAAGGAATACAAAATAGGGCTTGACTTGTAGCTTGAAGGTAGAATGCCCCTGGGTTCAATCCCCAGTACCGCCAAAAAAAAAAAAAAATCAGTCTTTGATTATGGGAAACACTGGGCTTCTGAAGGTCACTGGTCTAGATGGCCAGAAACTTGAGTGCTTGAAATTTGAATTCTTTGACTCATTTATTTGTTCAAAATTTATCTTCTGATCATTGCTGACATCGTACAGTGGCCTTGCGTTAAAGCTAGTTCCGGTGTTTGTTGCGTTTGGCTGTTGGGGGCCATTGGCTTTTTTCAGAGCAGATATAGTGGTAGAAACCTCATTGGAATTGACTGAGGATTAAATAAAGTGGAAAGACTAAGTGAAATCAGTCCCTAACTTCCTTCTAGACAGGAGACGGAATTAAAGGGCTTTCTTTCTTTTCTCTCTGCTTCCTCTCCTCCTCTCACCTTTGTCCTCTCCTTTTCTTCCTCTTCCTTCCCCTTTCTCTTCACTTTCTTCTTTTAAAATGGAATAATATAAGCACATTTATAGGTTGATGGTAAAGAAGTCCTAGAGAGGTTGAAACTGCAGAAGGAGGGGCTGGTTGGTGTCACAAGACACTAGAACATGGGAGAAGAGAACGAGCTGAGGGAGAAGCTTCGGTCGGTGACGTCATGCCATTTCTCATGGGAGGAGATGTTTGCAGCCGGATGAGTAAAGGTGTATAAAGGGAGAACGGGTTGGGCCATTGACGGCACCCGGTGATTTTTATTTTTACTGATGTATGAATTAGCTTCATCTGCCAACAGTCAGTTTTGGCAAGGGACCCGAAAAGTGGTGGGGCTTGTAGTATTGAGCAAGGATATGTAAAAGAATTGAGGCGGTGTTTTGAGAGGCTGAACGTGAATTTCATGAACTTTTAGTGATGCAGTCTTCTGCATTTTTTCTGCCTGGTTGTCCCTGTAGGGAGAAGTTGAATGAAGTTTTGGTATTGAGTTAAGATGGAAGGTTTGCAGGAACTGTGAGGCCGAAGGGTAAAGGAGGAGGGAATTGAGGTGCTAGAGAAAAGGCCACGAAGTGACTGGTGGATGTTGGGGGAGGAAAAAGCGTGGTCAGGAAGATACTGATGGACTCGAAAGGGGAGGAGCGGGGCACTGAGTGCACAGATAGGGCACAGAACAGGCGCGTCACAGGAGGCCAGAGACTGATGCTGATGGGCCAGGTGGTGGCCTCAGAGCAGGTTATTGAAGTGGGTGGAGCGATTCTAGGTGTTTAGGTGAAGAATCGCTGAGGTGTGTACACTCTAGGAATGTTGCTTTGAAATGGTCCAGCCTTCTGTCTCGGGAGGCAGAAGGATCTCAGAGCTTCCACCCTCGCTGAATATGGAGAGTAGAGGTGAAATGGGGTCAATACGGAGCATCACAGGCCAGCGTAGCTGGGTCGTGCACCTCTCGAAGAGAAGGGGATTCAATGCGAAGGTGAATGAGACGGAGGGTAGAAGCAGCAGTGGAGGAGGGAGGAGGATACTGGCCTCTCCCTCCCGTTGTGTGTTACAGAAAGGGCCGTGCTCATTTGACTGGGTAGTATACAGCAAGTAGTGTTCCAACAAGACAAACTAGACTTCATACTGTCAATGGTCAGGAAATACAAGACTACAGGTTCTTTACTGTTTTGTTTATTTATTGTTTTATTTGCAGAACTGGGGATTGAACCCAGGGGCATTCTATCTCTGAGCTACACCCCCAGCCCTATTTTTTATTCTTTATTTTGAAACAGGGTCTCACCTACTTGTGGAGGGCCTCACTAAGTAGCTGAGGCTGGCCACTAACCTGAGATCCTCCTGTCTCAGCCTCCCAAGTACTACAATTACAGCGTGCACCACCATGCCCAGCTACCCCTAGACCTTATTATTCATTTTTCATTTTTTTTTTTTGGTGGTACTAGGGATTGAACCCAGGGGCATTCTACCTCTGAACTACACCCCCAGCCCTATTTTTTATTCTTTATTTTGAAACATGGTCTCACTAAGTTGCGGAGGGCCTAAGTAGCTGAGGCTGGCCGTGAACCCGGATCCTCCTGTCTCAGCCTCCCAAGTACTGGGATTACAAGTGTGAGCCACCATGCCCAGCTTCATTTTTCATTTTGAAGCACGGTCTCACTTAAGGGTGATAGATTGGGGGTTGAGAATGTAGTGGGAAGGAGATGCGATTGGGTGAGATGGTGAGGCCAGCATTTTGTGTAGCAATGAGGATTATAGGAGCATGAGAAGCTTTATTGAATAAATTGGCGTTAGCCTTAGCAAACTCACATTATGTGGTGCCAGGGAATGTCTGTGGGGTTTGACTTGGGTTATTGAGGCATAAGTTTCTAGACTCAATGTGATGGGGCTTCTGGATGATGGGCCCCAAACAATATTTGCTTAATTTTGAAGAGGAGAAAAGCGTGGTAAATAGGAAAATTACCAAAATATAATGCATTTAAAAGTGATAGAAAAAATATAGCCTGGCAAATCTAAACTACTAAAAGGAAAAATGAAGTTGTTTTTGACTTTTGGATAATCATGTGTGTCCACCAGGTGTCACTGTGGCTTTATATTTGTGACTATCTAAACAGCAATAGGAGCTTTGTATTTGTGGGGGGCAGTGATAGGACATGTCTTTCCTTGCTTATTTTTCTTTTTTGCAGTGAATGTTGGTCATATTTTTTTCTGTTCATTTTTAGATACAGTTATTTGTCACCACTGCAGATAAAGCAAATGCCTGTCCCTAGCCTGGCTGCTCCAGGTTGTCTTGTCGTTACGTGGGTGACCAACAGACAGAAGCACTTGCGCTTTGTTAAGGAAGAGCTTTATCCTTCTTGGTCTGTGGAGATTCTTGCTGAATGGCATTGGGTAAAAGTAAGTCCAGAAGTTAGTTTATTTGTTAATATTGTGTGGCATATAGGTCACATAAAGACAATATTTTAATGCTTAGCATGTCACTGTTCTCCTTTCATGGGGTCCAAAGAAAACTTTTGCTTTGCAGCTAAACACCAAGGTGTTTACCATTTTTTTTCTGTTTTTTCTTTCTTTCTTCTTAATAGTAGAGTCCCAAACTGCTGGGAAATCAGTCAGGAGATAGCAGGATGAAATTTTAAAAAGCCCTGATATCTCCAGTTTAAAAAACAACACATGAGAAATTTAGAAATCTGTCCATCTCCAAACATAGAAAGTTTACCTTCTTCTTCCCCTTTGTATACCCACAATTTCAATCACCTCCTTTCCCCTTGCTGTCTCATGTTTCTGGGGTTGAGGACAGAAAAGAGCAAAATAAGCCATTGTAGAGAGGGTGGGAAGATCCGGAACTGAGAACCTTTTATGCTTTGAATTTTAACCCAAGTCCTTAGTGCCTTACATGGTGCTCAGCATATTTTTGAAAGAAATGATTCCAACCCTAGGGTTGGTTGAACCATCTGTAATATCTCTAGATGGTATAAGAACACAGACCCCCTCCCACAAAATGCAGAAAAATAAAGCCTTAGTTCAGGGTTCATTAGCCATTCTTTTAAAGATAAACTGAGTATTCAGCTGAATTCCATAAAAAGCCCTCCTGACTTTGAAAAAATAAGCCAAGTTATATGCAATTCAATGCTTAATATTAATACAATTGGTATATTTATTTTAGACACAGCTGAGTTGTATTTTCATGTGCTTTTTATACTTTGTACTCTACTGGAATATATTCTAAAAGTTGTGTACATTGTTTATTTGTACCTATTTTATGGGAATGGGCGAACAGTATTTACAATTGTATCTTTGCTGTCATGACATTGGTCTTGGTCTCGGTTGATTTGATATATGACCATGACGGGAATGTAGCACCCCATTCCACCTTGCCTATTTTCATAGTGTGTTTTGTTTTTTTACAGTGCTGGAGATCAAACTCAGGGCCTTGCAAATGCTAAGCAAATGCTCTACTACCGAGCTACATTCCTTCTTTTTTTTTTTTTTTTTTTGGTTTTGGAAATTGAACCTAGGGGCATTCTACCTCCAAGTTACACCCCCAGTCCTTTTTTTTTTTTAAAATATTTTTTATTTTGAAGCAGGGTCTTGCTAAGTTGCTGAGGCTGGCCTTGTTTCTGCAGTCCTCCTGTCTCAGCCTCCCAAGTACGGGGATTACAGGAATTCACCACCACGCCCAGTAATCTGATAGTTCCTTTATAGTCAGAGACTAGGGCCAAAATCAGGAAGAGGTCACCTTCTGAAATCAAACTCAGTAAAATGTTAATACATCAAAACCAAGACTATTCATCTATATTAATAGTTCTAAGAGATGGTATGATAAGACCAGAGTTTAATAAAAATACAATATAACAAAGGGAGTAATCTGCATTGAGGATAAAGGCTATTTGAAGAATAAGAATTTGCCACTGTTTATACAGCATTATGTGTGATAGTTGTGGTGTCTGATTGGCCTTAGAGGGGAGATAGAGGACTTTCTGATTACTAATGTGGTTGTTTAGGTAACTGAATATAGGATAAAGGATTCCATAGAGAATATGAATATTCTGACAGCAAAATATCTCTATATATCTCTGTATATCTCTATATATCTATATCTGCATTATAATTAATGAATTGATATTATTATAAATTATATTTTTGAACTTGATTAGACTAAGTGAATCTTTGGGTCTGATCATCCCAGGGTGAAATGACAAAATTGAATTTCTGAATTTATTATGCTAAGGGCCAGGCTCTGGACTAGCTATTGTCTGTCTCATCAACTATAGAGCTTTTCCTTAGTAATTTTAGCTTTGGTAGAGAGAGAGAGTGTGTGAGTGTGTGTGTGTGTGTGTGTGTGTGTTACTGGGGATTGAACCCAGGGGCATTCTACCTCTGAGCTACCCCCCAGCTCTATTTTATTGTTTATTTTGAAACAGGGTTTCACTAAGTAGCTGAGGCTGGCCATGAACCTGGATCCTCTGGTCTCCGCCTGCCAAGTACTGGGATTACAAGCGTGCACACCACGCCCGGCTTCCTAAATATATAATTAAATTTAATTTCACTGCATTCTTTTTTTAATATTACTACTAGAAAACTTAAAATTACATATGTGGTTTACATTTTTTATTGGACAACTATAGCTTTGAGGTTTAGTAATTTCTTTTTTATTTGTTTTTTGAGTGGAAAATATAGTGATGAGAAAAAATAACCCTTTTCTGTTGGCTCCTTCCTGTCAGATCACCAATTCAGGAGAGTTTGTGTTCCCACTAGATTCTCCACACAAGAAGCCTTACGAAGGCCTTATACTGGGGAGAGTTCCAGAAGAAACTACTTTACCACTAAGGTAAGGAAGGTGAATTTCCTTTTTTCTTTTTTTTGCGGTACCGGGGATTGAACCCAGGGGCATTCTACCTCCGAGCTACACCCCCGGTCCTATTTTTTATCCTTTATTTTGAAACCGGGTCTCACGAAGTTGCTGAGGGCCTCACTAAATAGCTGAGGCTGGCCGCGAACCTGGATCCTCCGGTCTCAGCCTCCCAAGTACTGGGATTACAAGCGTGCGCCACCACACCCAGCTGAATTTTCAAAATTATATGCATACATTAATTTTTATGCCTTTAAAATTTATTAGTGAAGTAATCATTGATTTTTCTTAATTTTTACATTTTTGAAAATCTGAAAATGGCCCAGAGTAAAACAGTGTGAATTGTATGACAGATGAATTTTTTTATTTATTTTTTTTGCGGTATTGGGGATTGAACCCTGGGGCATTTTACCTCCTAGCTATACTCTCAGCCCTATTTTTTATTCTTTATTTTGAAACAGGGTCTCACTAAGTTGCAGAGGGCCTCACTAAGTAGCTGAGGCTGGCCTCGAACCTGTGATCCTCCAGTCTCAGCCTCCCAAGTGCTGGGATTACAAGCATGTGCTACCACGCCCAGTCGACACATGAAATTTTATATTACCTTTTGTTTTATTTAGTAACTATCATAATTATGGAAAATGAAATTGTAGGAATATCTCAAATTTTAAATTGATTTCCTTCATTGGTTTTACCCTTGAATTTGTTTTAAAATCAGATACTATTTGGAAGGTGAAAAATGAATGCAACTGTGGCTTATAATGAAGCAGCTATTGTGTGAGATCTAGCTGACCGTCTTGTTCTGTTTTAATAAGGAATAGCGACGTCCAGGTGCTCCCTGTGCCAGATCACAAGCTGATTGTCAGCGTGCCCTGTGTTCTTCACTCGCATAAGCCACCCCTTGCCGGTATGTCTTCACAAAATAGAGTTGAGAAAGGATTAACTTTCGTATGTGAATGGTCTATACCTTTGGAAATTAAATCAGATATGTGTTGTTTTAATATTCTAGAATGTTGTAGCAGAACGGATGCAGTAGAGAATGGGTTGAGTTATATTGCTTCAGGTTTTCCTGTTAGGCCATTTTGAAGCTTCTCTTACTCGTGCTTGCTCCTCCTTCACTGGCCTTGACAGAAGGAAGGCTCGAGAGGGCACCTGAGAGTGGAGCTCAGCCAGGGCTCTTAGTACACGTTTGCTGGTTTCAGAACTAGCAAATCCCTTGCTTGTTCAAAGACCAGAAATTCAGAACAGAGGTAGTAAGAGGAATTCCCTTGATATTTGGTAGACACTCTCAATTTTGTTTTTGTGGTATTGGGAATTGAACCCAAGGGAGTTTTACCTCTGAGCTACACCCCAGCCCTTTTTATTTTTTTTATTTTGAAACAGTCTTGTGCTGGACATGGTGGCACATGCTCGTTATCCCAGTACTTGGGAGGCTGACACAGGAGGATCGCAGGTTTGCAGCCAGCCTCAGCAACTTAGTGAGGCCCTCTACAACTTAGTGAGACCCTGTTTCAAAATAAAACATAAAATAGGGCTGGGGATGTAGTTTAGAAGTAGAATGTCCATGCATTCTATCCCTATTACCACACATGCGTGTGCACACGCACGCGCACGCACAACCACACACACACACACAACAAAAGAAAAACAGGGTATTGCTAAGTTACTACTCACTCTTCTTGAACCTGCAGTCCTCCTGTCTCAATTTCCCAAGAACTTCATTATAAGCTTTTAAAGAGGAAATGTTGCTTTTCTGAAACATTGGAAAAGGTAGTTGCTGTAGCCTGCAGACCTCACCAGTCTTAATGCTTTAGTGTTATGTTCATCATTCAGTGAAACTAAGCAGCAAGACTGGTGGAAGGTGTTGCTTTGGAGGTTGACTGACACAAATTTGATTCCTGGTTCTGCTGTTCGGGCAAGTTACTTGAATTCTTTTCCACTTCATATTCTTCATTTAAAGAGGTAGTAATGAGCCGGGCGTGGTAGCACATGCTTGTAATCCCAGTACTTGGGAGGCTGAGACAGGAGGATCGCAGGTTCGAAGACAGCCTCAGCAAGTAGTGAGACTCTCATCAACCTAGCGAGACCCTGTTTCAAAATGAAAGTAAAAATAAGGCTGGGGGTGTAGCTTGGAGGTAGAATGCCCCTGGACTCAATCCCCAGTAACACACACACAC
>PVJS01019706.1:0-10670 GCA_004027185.1 Glis glis
TCTCTCTCTCTTTCTCTCTCCTTAGTGAGGCCCTCCGCAACTTCGTGAGACCCGGTTTCAAAATAATGTATAAGAAATAGGGCCGGGGGTGTAGCGTGGAGGTAGAACGCCCCTGGGTTCAATCCCCGGTACCGCAAAAAAAAAAAAAATAGGGCTGGGGGTATAGCCTGGAGGTAGAGTGCCCTTGGGTTCAATCCCTGGTACCACAAAAAAAAAATGTAAGTGTTTTGACATAGTAATCACTTTTTCAGTTTTTTTGGTTTTTTAATTGGTGCATAATAACTATACAAAACGGCAGGCTTCGCTGCGGTCTGTTCAGACATGCACATAGCATAGTTTGGTCAGTGTCCTTGCCCAGCACCTCTCCTTCCTCGTGTGACCCTCATCCTCTACTCTATCGGTCTCCCTTCCTCTCTTTTTTTTACTCCTTTTTCTCTCCAGCTTCCACATACGAGAGAAAACATATGACCTTGACTTTCTGAGTCTGGCTGATTTCACTTAACATGATGTTCTCCAGTCCTATCCATTTTCCTGCAAATGACATAATTTTATTCTTCTTTATGACTGCAAAATGTTCCCTTGTGTGTATATATATATATCACATTTTCTTCATCCATTCATTTGTGGATAGACACCTAGGCTGGTTTCATAACCTGGCTATCGTGAGTTGTGCTGCTATAAACATGGGTATGCATGTATTGCTCTAGTTTGCTGAGTTTAGTTTCTTTGGATAAATACCGAGGAGTGGTCTAGCCAGGTCATCTGGTGGTTCCATTCCTAATCTTTTGAGGAACATTTCATCCTGATCTCCATAGTGGTTGTACTAATTTACAATCCTAACTGTTCTCATTTCCCCAAGTCCTCGCCAGCATTTATTATTGTTTGCATTTTTGATGATTATCATTCCAACTGGAGTGAGAAGAAATCTCTAAAGAACTAAAAAAACCTAATACCAAAAAATAAATAAATAAATAACCCAATCAATAAATGAGCAAATGAACAAATCCAACACTTTTTTTTTTTTTTTTGCGGTACTGGGGATTGAACTCAGGGGCATTCTACCTCCGAGCTATATCCCCCAGCCCTATTTTTTATTCTTTATTTTGAAACAGGGTTTCACTAAGTTGCGGAGGGCCTCTAAGTAGCTGAGGCTGGCCGCGAACCCGGATCCTCCGGTCTTAGCCTCCCAAGTACTGGGATTACAAGTGTGCGCCAATATCCCCGACTATAAGCATTATTTTTTTCGGAACTGGGGATTGAACCCAGAGGTATTCTACCTCTGAGCTATACCCTCAGCCCTATTTTTATTTTTTATTTAGAAACAGGGTCTCACTAAGTTGTGGAGGGCCTCACTAAGTAGTTGAGGTTGGCTGCGAACTTGCGATCCTCCTCTCTCAGCCTCCCAAATACTGGGATTACAAGCATGCACCAACACTTGTCAAAAGAAAAAATTCAAATGGTCAATAGACATGTGAAAAAAATATTCAACATCTTTAGCAATCAGGGAAATATGTACCAAAATCTAAATTTTCTATTCTAATCTACATTATGGTGTTTTGTTTTGTTTTGCTTTTTTTGCGGTACTGGGGATTGAACCCAGGAGCATTCTACCCCTGAGCTCCTACTATATTTTTCATTTGGAAACAGAGTCTCACTAGGTTGCAGAGGGCCTCGCTAAGTTGCTGAGGCTGGTCTCAAACCTGCGATCCTCCTGTCTCAGTCTCCCAAGTACTGGGATTAGAGGCCACCATACGTGTATTGCTCATTACAGCATTTTTGCTCCAGCCTTTAATACTGACCTCCAGCTCCTTTGGGTATATCCAGTGCGCCCCACACATGCACCGCTCCTGGCCTTGAGCGTGAGGTAGCCGTGCTGAGCCTCCTGCTCCTCTTCCTTCCCTCCTTGGTGGACCCCTCAAGTCTGAAGTCAGGTTGTAATGCCACAGTGGACTTTACACTCCCCGCCCTGTATGTTAACTGTGTCTTGCTGAGTGTTGCTTGTCAATGCTGAAGTGGTCCAGGAAACAGGATCAGACCCAACATCCTGCTTGAGAAGAAAGCTATTCTGTAAGGAATTTTTCCATGATACTTATCTTCAATTTTAGGAGATAACACTATGTTATAGTTAGATATAAAATGTCCCCTAAAGAGTTCATTGATTAATGTTTGGAGCTGATGTAATTGAGTCATGAGGGGTGTAATCCCAGCAGTGGATAATCCGGGTGGTGACCCAGGCCAGTAGGGTGTGGCTAAAGATGGGTCCTTTGGGGTGCAGCCTTGGGGATTATATATGGTTCCTCCTCCTCCTGCTCGCTCTCTTGCTTCCGGCCTCCATGATGTGAGAGCAAAGCCTTGTGCCCTCCCTCTCTCCACCTCCCGCCGCCATGCCCTGAGATCCGGCCTCACATGGACTGAACCCAAAACCGTAAGAAAATAAATCTACTTTCCTGTAAGCTATGTGGTCAGGTCTTTAGATTATGGGTGTAGGAACGCTGACTGGAACTCTCTCATTGTTGAAACAGATGTTCTTCAGAGCCAGCAGTGGTGGTATCTGGCTCACGAGTGGCCACTGTAGTGTGTCTGTCTGTCTGTCTGTCTGTCTGTCTGTATCATTCAGAGCTGACGTTTTCCAAACACCTCCCATATATTGTGACGACAGCCACCACTCTGGAGGACTTACGCGCTACACCCTCATTGCCATGTCAGTCAGGGTCCCCACAGGGAATGGGTGGCATTCCAAGGGGCTCCGTAGGCAGGTTCTGGACCTTTCAAAGGGAGTGTTTCATGACAGTGACAAATCTCATGGACATTGAAGATTGTCACAAACAACTTTCTTCTTGTATATTCTAAGCATTTCACTATGTGTAGAAGATAAGTACAATTGAATATGTTACTGATTTAGTATCCCTCTCAAAATAACTTCCTAGTGTCCTTCTAAATTAAAAAAAAACAAGCACTGAGGGGAGCTGGTCATCATTCATTCATTCATTCATTCATCCATTCATTGTGCAATCTTAAAGGAACTTGAAAGCCTGCCCTAGGCATAAAACACACATACCCTTAAAATTAACATTGTTAATTGGATTGAAGATCCAGTCCCATTGAAATCATGTGACAGCTCACTTTGAAAACCTTTCTGCGATCATAATGACATACCAAAGACATTCAGTCCTAATTGATCCCGGAAGTTTTGTTTAATCTGTTGGAAAGACAAATGATTGTATAGTAGTGCAGTTGCTATTTCCTTCCTGCCTAAGCAGGACGTTGGAAGTCTCTTTCCGTTCATCTACTTTCTGACTTTCTGACTGTTCCTGGCTTGGGACTTTCTTTTTCCCAGGCTCCTGTGATATAGCATAGCCATGTGGAAGCTCTTGTGTCCAGTAAGTCTGCTGATTCGAGATCCAGTTTCATTCAGCCATACTGCCCTGGCTCTGCCATCCTGGCAACTTCTCTGAGCCAACCCTGCAAAATGAGGGTACTCTTTAACTTACTGGCCGTCATCATGGCAAAGTAGGATAATGTAAGGAAAGGAACCAGCCTACTGACCGGTGCATTAAAGGAGTTCAAGAAACACTCCATTCTTCACCCTTCCACGTGTGCCACAAAAGGGCCGTGGACATCTCACTCCCACACAGTGGCCGGCGGACCTCCTCACTCAGCCATGATGGTGCATGAATGGGCTGAAGCCTGGCATACTGCATTTTCTTCTAAACTTGGTTATACTGACCTTTTGGACAGTTTTATGAAAGTATAAATTACATACCATAAAGCTCACCTGTCGCAAGTAAACAGATCAGTGATTTCATAAATGTCTAGAGCTGTGTGCAGCCCTCACCACCGTCCAGTTATACAACATTTCTGTCCCCTAAAAGTTTCCTTATGCACATTGATAGAACCTCACTCCTCCCTCCACCCCTAGGCAACCATTCATCTGAGTTTTTCCTATAAATTTACCTTTTCTAGACATTGACATAACGGAATAATGCAGTATATGCAGCCTTTTGTGTCTGACTTCTTCGCTGTGTGCAGTGTTTTTGAGATTCTCCCCTGCCATACCACGTCACTCCTTTTCATTGCTGAGTGATATTCCATCGTACGGACACACGCATTTTATTTATCCTTAACCAGTTGATGAAAATGTGGGCTGTGTCTCATTTGGGGCTATGAAGGATAACACCGCTGTGAACATTCACGTGCGTGTCTTTGAATGTTTCTGCTTTCCATGGAGAGATTCCTAGGGCTGAAATTGCAAGGTGGTATGGTAAGTTTATGTTTAACTCTTTAAAACTGCCAGGTTGTTTTTCAAAGCAGCTGTACCATTTTACATTCCTGCCTGCATCGTATAATTATTCCAGCTTCTCTATAACATCAGCAACTTGTGCCATCTTTTTTGTGAGAGCCATGGTATGGACATGAAGCGCCGTTCATTGTGGCTCGCATTTCTATTTCCCTAGTGAGTAATATTGAAGTTTTTGGTTGGTTGGTTGGTTGGTTGGTTGGTTGGTTGGTTTTGTACTGGGGATTGATCCCAGGGGCATTCTACCTCTGAGTTATACCCCCAGCACTTTTTTAAATTAATTTTTTATTTTGAAATAGGATCTTGCTAAGTTGCTAAGGGTCTCACTAAGTTACTGAGGTTGGCCTCGAACCTGCGATCCTCCTGTCTTAGCCTCCCAAGTACTGGGATGTCAGGTGTGCACCACCACGCCCAACTTGAACATCATTTCATTTACTTACTTGCTACCCATATGTCTTCTGTGATGAAATATATATTTATATCAATTGCCATTTTTCAATTGAGTGGCTTATTTTTCTACTACTAAGTTGTAAGAGTTCTTAAATTCTAGACACAGGTCTTTTTTTTTTTTGGCAGCACCGAGGATTGAACCCAGGGGCATTCTACCTCCAGGCTACACCCCCAGCCTTATTTTTTAATCTTTATTTTGAAACAGGGTCTCACTAAGTTGCAGTGGGCTTCACTAAGTAGCTGAGGCTGGCCGCGAACCTGGATCCTCTGGTCTCAGCCTCCCAAGGACTGAGATTACAAGCATGCGCCACCACGCCCAGCTAGACACAAGTCTTTATCAAATCTTTCTTACGCAAATATTTTCTCCTGTGGTTTATGTTTTCATTTTCTTAATTGTGTCATTTAAAGCACCGAGGTGTTTAATTTTGATGAAGTCCAATTAATTGAGGGTTTTCTTTGATGGGTTTGATATGTTCAGTATCATTTTTGAGAATATCTGCCTGATCCCAAGTCACAAAGATTTTCTCTTTCTCTCTCTCTCTCTCTGTCTCTTTCTCTGTGTGTGTGTGTGTGTGTGTGTGTGTGTGTGTGTGTGTGTGTATGTGTGTGTGTGTGTGTTTCAGAACCCATAGCTTTAACTCTTACACTCAGGTTTATGGTCTATGTTGAGTAATTTAGCAATTTTTATGTGATGTGTGAGCTAAGGATCCAGTTCATTATTTTTGCATGTGGCTATCCAACTGCCCCCAGCATCATTTGTTGAAAAGACTGTTTCCCCTTCCCCACTGAGTTGTCCATACCTTTGTAAAAAATTAATTGACCGCCTGGTACAGTGGCGCACACCTGTAATCCCAGCAACTGGTGAGGCTCAAGCTGAAGGACCACAAGTTGAAGGCCAGCCTGTCTCATATTTTTTAAAAAGTGAGGCAGGGGGGAAGCCGGGGGTGTAGCTCAGTGGTAGAGTGCCCCTGGGTTCAATCCCCAGTACCACAAACAAACAAAAAACAATCGAACATAAATATAAGGATTTATTTCTGAACTTTCAATTCTGTCCCATTATCTGTATGCCGATCATTATGCCAATACCACATTGTCTTAATTATGTAGTAAGTTTTGAAGTCAGGTAGTGTGAGTCTCCAAACTTGTTCTCTTTCAGAGCTGCTTCGGCTCGTCTATGTCTTTCACATCTCCATTTACATTTTAGGATCAGCTTATCAGTTTCTTCTCAAAAGCCTACCAGAATTTTGATAAGAGTCATATCAAATTTATATACCAGTTTTGGGAGAATTGGCATCTTGACATAATCAAGTGACTTTACAAAAGAGCTTCTTATTTGTGAATGATTTCAACTTTGCCAGGCACGGTGGCGCATACCTGAAATCCCAGTACTTGGGAAGCTGAGCCAGGAGGATTGCAGGTTCGAAGCCAACCTCAGCAATTTAGTGAGACTCTCAGCAATTTAGGGAGACCCTGTTTCCAAATAGAAAATAAAACAGGGCTGAGGGTGTAGCTCAGAGGTAGAATGCCCCTGGGTTCAATCCCCAGCATCAACCCCCCAAAAATAAATAAACCCTATATTACATAATTTCAACTTTAATATGTATTTAAATATGTATACTTTCAACTTTATAGGAAAGTTGCAAGAATAGTACAGAGAACACGTATGTACCCATGTTTTTAATTTTTTATTAGAGCGAGAATGTTTAACATGAAATCTACTGGCTTAACAAATGTTTAAGTGTACAGTATAGTATTGCTAGCTATAGGCACAGTGTCGCTCAGCCGATCACCGGAACTTTCTAGTCTGTAGTAATTGAACTTTCCGCCCATTGATTAGCAACTCCTCCTCCTGCCCTCCCCCCAGCCCCTAGGAAATACCGTTCCACTCTCTGATTATGAGTTTGACTATTCAAATTCCTCATAGAAGTGAATCAGGTGGTATTTGTCCTCCCCCATTATCCATATTTACTGAATATTGACATTTTGCTCATATACCTTTCAGTCTATGTGCATAATTATCTCCAAACCACTTGAGAACACGTTCCGTATATCCTGCCTTTTGCCCCCTAAATACTCCAACGTGCATTTCCTAAGAGCGATACTCTCTTCTGTAAACACCGTGGGTTTACAAACCTCACTATATTTAACATCGTAACAAAGCTTGCATCTAATCAGTTCTCCTGATTCCAGTTTTACCAGTTGGAATGTGCTTTATGGCGTATGTCTTCTCCTGCACGGGATCCAATCTAAGATCATACAATTCCATTAGTTAGTGTGTCTCTTTAATCTGAAACACTTCTTAGACTTTCTTTGCTTTTTTTATAACATTGACACTTTTGAAAATATTTTCTAAAAAATTGCAGAAATTTTGGTGAATCACATATATTTACAGTTTCTAAAAGAATTTTAAAATTATTTGAAAATGCACTTAAATGTTCTTTGCTTTTTCTTTGTCTGACATTCTTTCTCTTTTTGGGGGAAGGGTGAGGTCCTGGGGATTGAACCCAGGGATGCTCTACCACTGAGCCATACTCCCCAGCCCTATTTTATTCTTAATTTTGAAACAGGGTCTCACGAAGTTGCTGAGGATGGCCTCAAACCTGTGATCCTCCTGTCTCAGCCTCCCAGGGACTGGGATTCCAGGCATGCGCCACCACGCCCGGCTCTAACGTTTCCTCTGGATTCCATATATGTTGTGCTTCCTGATGTGGAAGGCCACTTGGGCGACAGTGTGACACCTCAGGCCACCACTTCTGCAGGCACACGGGGTCCACCTGCCCCTCGAGGATGTTAATCTTCATCCCCTAAGCAAGCTGTCCTCCGATTTCTCCACCGTATACCTGCCGCTGCCCCTTGCATCTAGTCTAAGTCCTCCGCTTTCGTTTTGGACAGCCATGTTTACCTGTCTCTCAGTGTCCCTGTGGAACGGTCCCTGTGCTTGCAACACTACAAGTAATTGCTACCCCCTGTGAAGAGAGCATTTATAATGGCGTTCGAGCCTGAAGACCTTTTTAATGTGTGTTTAAGGCTTTTCCCTAATGGATGGGTGATGAGAATTAGAGAGAGCTGCTACCGCCTGGATGACAGTTTTCTTATCCACTGTAATCTAATACAAGATTATCTCCCTTCCGCTGTTCTATTAATACCTCCCGTGAAAGACTTCCCTGATCTCAGCCCTGCCGTGCTCCTTCATGAATAAATGGATGGGGCTGTGTTCCTGTAGGAATTTTTAAGGGCTTATTTTTTTTTCTCCTATGCCAGAAAATCAAGATAAATGAACAGCTCGGAGGAGAAGAAATGGCTCAGACCTTATTGAGAAGAGTAATCACCAGGAGAAAAAAAAATATTATAATGGGTGGAAAAAATAAGGACGATGACAAAGCCCGAGCATTTGCCAACTCACATCAGTTTCTTGACATTCTATTCATGGGAGAGGGTGACAGCTTTGTTATTAAATTATGTAAATGCTAATTGAAGGCGCCACCAAATAGGATGATCCGTTGCCTTCAGAAGCACTTTGGGATTATTAGCTGTGATGTTAATGACGGAGTGAAGTCTTTGGACCCCTCCGTGGTCCTCAGGCTGCTGCTTCCCTAGGAGCATGCGTGCTTGGGGAAAGAACGATCAGTCACACAGCTGGTCTTCGTGGAGAACCCGCGGTTTCAGAGTCACTTCCGCCTCTAGGACATAAACATTCTCCATCATGTGTTAGGGCCAAAGTATCAAGAGAGCTGTAGTATGTGCCCCAAAGCCATCTCGCCACCTGGTCCCACGGAGGTCTGTGGCTGGTGGGGGCCTCCTGGCGCTTTCTAGGGTTCGGGCCAGCTTGGTGATTAGTGGCCGGATAGCTTTGCCGGAAGTCTCTGGGGCAAGAACTGATAGGATCATTGAGAATTGGGGATGGCTGGGCCTTGGATATGGCTCAGCCCCAGTCCTAGCTCAACGCTGTTGGTGCCTCTGAGGGAAATAGTATGGCAGTAATATCTTGAATGTGCACAGCATTGCCCCCTTCTAGAATGCTCTTGGAAATACCTCCTTTGAGGCAATATAACCAAAATACCTGGGATTAAAACTTAGCATCACCATATTCTTACCTCACAATCTTTTAGTGTGTGTGTGTGTGTGTGTGTGTGTGTGTGTGTGTGTGTGTGTGTTGTACTGGAGATTAAACCCAGGCGTGCTCTACCTCTGAGCTCCACTATACCCACAGCCCTTTCTATTTTTTAATGTGAAATGAGCTCTCACTAAGTTGCTGAGGCTAGTCTCAAACCTGCAATCTTCCTGTCTCAGCCTTTCAAGTACTGGGATTATAGGTGTGCGCCACGGCGTCCCACTGCCATGCAGTCTTAAACAAAGCCGCTTAACCTTGCTGTGCCTCAGTTTCTCCACCTATAATATGGAGATAGTAATGGAATGCTGTTCATAGGCTGTGGGAACTAAACTAGGTAATGCTGACCCAGGGCTTAGGACGATGTCTTGCCCACAGAAAGCGCTTAATACAAGTGAACTGTTGTTGTTCTCATCCTACATCCCACTGAAGAAGGCAAAGGCATGGATGACATCCTGCTTTGATGGATGAGAAGTAGAAGCCAGGGGTTCATGGAGTAGCCTTTGCTCACCCAGTAACTGATGGTGACCTACAAGAAGAGAAGCCGCTCCAAGCCTTGGAGTCTTGCTGGGGTCCTAGGGAAGGTCCCTCCTCTTTCTAGTCTTTTGAGCATTCCATCGTGTTAAAGGACTTTGACGCATAGAAATTCCCGGGGATCACAGCTAGATATATGGAGCAAGGCATGGGCCAGGCTGTGACCCTGAAGCAATGGTTGACCGGTCACCTCAGCCCCCGGGCCCACTGTTGCTTAGATCTAAGATCACTGCCGGAAAGAGATTTAATGAGCCAGTCAAGATGGGGGCACAAATAACACAATCCTCACTGTCCCTGCCTGCTCCGGCTCACAACTCCTGGAGGAAATGGTATTTTTGAGAAGATCGTTTGAGAATATCAAAATGGTATCTTCTTAAGTAGCTGTGATGTCGCGCACATACTGGATGCACCCAGCTCCACAGCCTCCGTGGCGGTGGCAAAAGGAGAGAGATCAATCTCTCCCAGAAATAAAGACCCAGAAGTAGCTGAGAGATGGATTTTATAACTTCAGATTCTTAGGAAACAAGCATTTGTTTGCAAAATCACTTTCATTTATATATCACACATTAACATTAAATGAAAAACAAGAGCACACAATCGAGTGAATGCTGGTATCATCCATCTATGCAGAGAGAAAAAATAAAGTGTATCCACATCCTCTGCGGCTTCAGCGAGCACACATCTCCAAAGTAGCATCCCTACTACTAAGATCCCGGGCCAGCGCGCAGCCCCGCAGCCTTTCCTCTAACACACACCAAGGATAAAAAGAGAAGAGAGGTTAATAGAAAGATAAACGTTGTTTCCGATAATCGATTGACTTGGAGTCCCTGTTCCACTAAGCATCCCATTCATCACACAAAACAGGGAGAGTAAAAGGAGACACACATATGGGGGAGGTGGAGAAAAGGACTTTAAGTTTTTTTAAGTCGTATACTTTCCTCATTCTTACCAAAAAAGTTAAAGAAGGGAAGAAATGTAACCAAGGATGGAAAGGTTGCCTGTGGGTGGTGAGGCTGTGGGTGTTTGGTGTGGCGGTGCATCTTTCCATAGGTCTCCGCCATACTTACGAGAATGCGCTTTATAATGGAAATTGAGGAGAGCACATTTTTTTAAAATCTCTTTATAAGAAAATTGGGTCCCAGCATGATTGGCAATCGCAGCTTCCCTGGAGGCTGCACAAAACCTTCGAGTTAGAGCAATTAGAAGGAAAGGTGCCCGAGATCCCAGGTGTGGCAGAGTGATTTGAAAAAGGAATCAAGCCGGGCGTGGTGGCGCACGCTT
>PVJS01019706.1:10770-33520 GCA_004027185.1 Glis glis
CGCTCCCCCCCCGGCCCTATTTTTTTTTTTTATACTTTATTTTGAAACCGGGTCTCACGAAGTTGCGGAGGGCCTCACTAGGTAGAGACAGGGAGAGAGAGAGAGAGAGAGAGAGAGAGAGAGCAAGCAAGCTGAGGCTTGCCGCGAACCCGGATCCTCCGGTCTCTGCCTCCCAAAGTACTGGGATTACAAGCGTGTGCCACCACGCCCGGCCAGCCTCAGCTACTTAGTGAGGTCCTTCGCAATTTAGTGAGACCCTGTTTCAAAATAAAGAATAAAAATTAGGGCTGGGGTGTAGCCCGGAGGTAGAATGCCCCTAGGTCCAATCCCCAGTACCGCAATAAATAAATAAATAAATAATACGATGATTAAAAAAGAGAAGAAAATCGGGTACCAGTTATAAAGGTGTACACTGCAGAGCATCTGTCTGTAGCATCCTCACTTAGAGAGCTGTGGTCATCAGGTCATTTCTTTTTTTTTTTTTTTTCACAATAGAACCTACACATATGTGTCTTAACCCCCACAATACTTTTCTTCTTTTTTTTATGTTCATTTATTGGTGCATTGTAATTATACATTTTGATATATGTCAGGGTATCAACATCATACATGCACACATTGCTCATTTAGCCCTCCCTCCAATCCCACCCTATTCCCTCCCCCTTTCCTCCCTTTCATGCTCCGGATAGTGATTGAGTCTGATAAGTTTAGGTCATTTCTATCCCAGTGAGGGAGTACTGAGAGGTTGACTGGTATCACTGTGCCTGGTACTTAACTAAAGAGGTCTATACTTAGAAACTAAGGACCTTGCCATTATAAGATGAGGGGTAGAAGAGGGAGAAGAGTTTTCTTGTCGTTTGTGTTTGTTTTTTTAATGTGAAAACTTCTTTGCGGATAGAATGATGTGGTCAAACCTATACCTCACCAGTACCTCTGGGATTTTTTGTGGGGGGGGGGGTGTGAGGGGTACTGGGGATTGAACCCAGGGGCATCCTACCTCTGAGCCACACCCCCAGCCCTATTTTATTTTTTATTTTGAAACAGGGTCTCACTAAGTTGTGGAGGGCCTCACTAAGTAGCTGAGGCTGCCTGCGAACCTGCGATCTTCCTGTCTCAGCCTCCCAAGTACTGAGATTACAAGCGTACACCACTGCGCCTGACTTGAAATGTTTTAAGAATAAGCCAAAGTGTCAGATACTTCCTCCTGTCCATGCAGGGCCCAGCTGGCAAGGTCCCGGGGGACTGAACCAGGCCTGGGTAGACATACTTGGCCCTCAGTTTGCAGTGTGTGAGACCAAGAGGAGAGCCAAAAAGCAGGGTTGTGGGGAGATGTCAAATAAAAAGCCACACAGCCAGAAGTGGTGGTGCATGCCTGTAATCTCAGTCCTTGGGAGAACGAAACAGGAGGATCACAGGTTCAAGGCCAGCCTCAGCAACTTAGTGAGACTCTCCGCAATTTAGCAAGACCGTTTCAAAATAAAAAAATAAAAGGACTGGGGGTGTGGCTCAGAGGTAGAATGCCCCTGGCTTCAATCCCCAATAAAAAAGGAATAAAAGAAGAAAGGGAGGGAGGGAGGGAGGAAGGGAGGAAGGAAGGAAGGAAGGAAGGAAGGAAGGAAGGAAGGAAAGCTGGCTATACAAGTGAGTTGGCAAAGAAAAGCACAGGAAAAGCTGGATTCCGACCTGGAAGGCAGAGCCCAGGAGAATCAAAGTGTGGGTGGAAAAGTTCCCTGTGTGGGACGAAGGGAGCTGGACAGGCTCTCAGCCAGATGGGGAGAGGCAGACCACCAGTGGGAAGGTTTGTGTATCTGTCTGAGCTAGTCAGAGTCGGGAAGTATTCCATATGAACTACAGATATGTTATTGCGAGTGATCGAAAAGCAGAAATTCCTGAACTAACCAACGCTCTCCACAGCCCTGTTATTACCGTCCTGTCTGATCCAGCAGTTGGGAATGTGAAAGGAATTTACAGCCCCAAGAAATGTGTGCATGGCTGTTATCGTATGATTAGGATTGTATACCGCCACCCTTTCACACAAGATGCTGGAGAAGTCTCAGCAAAAATACTGGGTTTCTACCACTTTCCCTAAGGGATCAATAAACATGATCCCACGGGAGGAAAGGGGAGATTTTTTTTTTTTGCCAAGTCTCAAAGACCTTGGCAGGTGTCAATATTATGATTTTTATAAGAAATGAGACTCTCTAAATTGTACTTAATAGATTTATAGGTTGCCCAGGTGGCTTATAGAATAACAGATTGAAAACAGAACATGAATTCTAGGCAGGTATTATAAACATCACAGCAAACTTTGAAAATAAGCAGAGTAGAGCTCTGAAGCCCGTTAACAAATAGGAATGGCTCTGTGAACCTTTCACGTCATCTTGGCTAGAGAGGTCATTCGGTGTTGGGGCCCCAAATGCAAGAACTCAAAGTGTTTACTTTCAGTGTGGTTCGATCCAGATATGAGCCGAGTGTCCTCTGTGTGACAGATGCTGTTCTAGAAACTGCGGACACAGCAGCGAACAAAGGAGACCAAGTTCTCGCCCTCATGGGCCCACGTTCCAGCAGGAAAAGACTAATAAACAGGAATGCATAAGGAAATAGAGATTTTGTTTGAGAGGGACATGGGTGATGAAGAAGTCAGAAAAGAGAGGTGTGTTGAAGGATGGTGCTTCAGGTTGGAAAGGGGAACAGACATGGCCCTAATTTCAGAATAGAAAAGAATGCTGGGCGTGGTGGTACACGCCTGTGATCCTAGTACTTGGGAGGCTGAGACAGGAGAATCGGAGGTTCTAGGCCAGCCTCAGCAACTTAATGAGACTCTCAGCGACTTAGTGAGACTCTCTACAACTTAGCGAATGCCCCTGGGTTCATTCCCTAACCCCACAAAAACAAAAAAAAAAAAGAAAGAAAAGTGTTATGGTTAGATATAAAATATCCCCTGAAGAGCTCATATATTAATGTTCAGAATTGACATAGTTAAATCATGAGGGTTGTAATCTCATCAGTAGATAAATATATTATGGTGGATTTACTGGGTGGTCACCTAGGCAGGTGGGGTGTGACTGGAGAAGCTGGGTCCCTGGGGGTGTGGCCTTAGGGACTGTGCTTGTGTCTTTGAAGCCCCTTGCTTGCTGGCTTGTTTCTGGCCTCCATGATGTGAGAGCAGAGCCCATGCTCTCTCCCCCTCTCCCTGCCCTGAGCTCTGCAGACCTGGCCCCACATGGACTGAACCCGAAACCTCCAAAAACTGTGAGCAAATAAATCTTCCTTCCTCTAAGTGTTGTGGTCAGTTGTTTGGGATTATAGCAGTGAGAGTGTTGATGGAGACAAAATGAGTCCAGCATGGGAGGAGGAGGCACGTCCTTCTTCTCTCTGGCCACCATCTCTCCATCTCTGAGGAGGAGCAGTCAGGCTGTGGGATCATTGTCACAAACACAGTCTCCCGTCTCTGGTCGATATTGGTGCTTTGCTGAATGACTCATGAGAAATTAAGAAACAAACTGGATTTCAAACTCAAGAAGTGACTCACAGAGCACTGTTCTTCCATGCCGGTAAAACAAACCACAGAGACCCAAGGGGAGGCTTCTGCCCAGGGACGAAGGCTCTGCAGGCCACTGCACTGCTGCTTCTGCTCCGGTGACAGCACAGGGGAGGGGAATTGGGGACAGCCGGGTACATCTGGAGGCTGTCGCAGACTTGTTCACAATTGCCTCTGACATTTTTTCCTTCAAATTCACCATCTCTTAGACGCCATCACTTTTCAAGCCCATTTACAGAGTAGAAAATTGTCTTGCCAAAATTCATACGCGTAATAGCACTGAAGGATTTAAAGCCAGTCTCTCTGCATCCAGAATCTATATTTTCACTATACCCCGCCATGTTCTTATAAGGACCTCATTTTTTTTTTTTGGCTTAAAATCTCTCCCGGCTGAGGATACACTTAACAAAATCCAGAATGTGAGATGCTGTTCAAGAAAACTACCTGGTTTTTTTTCCCAGCAAATAAATGACAAGAAAAAAAGAGAGAGCAACAAGAAAAATAACCTATCAATTAAAAATTACATAAGAAGCCAGGCATGGTGGTGCACTCCTGAAATCCCAGCACTTGGGAGGCTGAGACAGGAGGTTCACAGGCTCAAGACTAGCCTCAGCAACATAGCAAGATTCTTACCAACCTAGCAAGACACTGTTTCAAAATAAAAAAAAAAAAGTACGGGGGGCGGGGGTGTGTAGCTCAATGCAGAATGCCCCTGGGTTTAATCCCCAGTACCATACCCCAAAATAAAAATTACTTAAGAAACAACCAATTCCAATGTTTGGAGTTTTTTTGGATGCGATTCAAAGAAGCATCAAGTAAAATCAATATATGGGCTATGTCCAAGAATTTGAATACTGACAACATTAAAGAAATTTTTAAACGATTTTTAGGCGTGATAATAATAATGTGATTGGATCTCCGAAGAGAGTCATCTTAGAGGTGCATACTAACATATTTGCAGAAGCTGTGTGCTGTTTGGGATTAACTTTAGAATAAAGCATTGGCGAGTAAAAATAAGCAAGATGGACTAACTGCGTGTTGCTCATTGATGTGACTGGGTGACAGGTTCATCACAAGGACTGTTGTGTTTTCTCTCCATTTTCATAAATGCTTATATTCTTCCACAATAAAGAAGTAAAACCAACAAAAGAATCTCAGATTCAAGGCCTCAGCAACTTAGTGAGACCCTCAGCAACTTATCAAGACCCTCTTTTAAATTTTTTTTTTTAATTTTAAGGGCTGCTGTAGTTCGGAGGTAGAATGTTCCTGATTCAATCCCTAGTACAAAAAAAAAAAAAGGTAAAACCAAAGCAAAGGACAAGTCTTCGCCACGGTGAATGCGGGATTAGTAGCAATGACCACCTGCCACTTTCTTAGTTACCATCTCCTCCGTTAGACTGGGGGCCAGGAACAAGCCCGGGATCAAGGCATTCAGGCCAGCGCCCGCTGCTGCCCTGGTCTAGGGAGCTGACCTAGACGTCAACCTTTAAGGGCTGGGGGTGTAGCTCAGTGGTAGAGTGCTTGCCTAGCATGCAGAAGGTGCTGGTTCAATCCCCGGTACCCCTCCAAAAAAGAAAAATATGTATTGACTTTGGACTTCCTGCCCCTGGGAGACTCCTGTCCTGGATTTTCAGCCTTTCTGCAACCAGCCCCAAGGACCAGCTCACCCTGTCATTATTATTATCATTGGTATTGGGGATTGAACCCAGAGGCATTCTACCTCCAAGCTACACCCCCAGCCATTTTTATTTTTTATTTTTGAAACAGGGTCTCACTAGGCTGCTGAGGGTCTCGCTAAGTGGCTGAGGCTCATCATGAACCTGAAATCCTCCTATCTCAGCCTTCCAGGCCCCTCACCTTGCTGAGTGGTTGAGCTGAACCACTGGGACACATAAACCCGAAAGATCCTGCCCAAGACTCTGGCTCCCAAGTGTACTGGTCCTCTGAGACCCAGCAATGAATCCGGAGAAGAGGTGATCTCCGGAGAGCGAGTGGCTACATGTTTCTAGATCATGTCCCTCTCCCGAGTTGGGCTGCACCCCCTAAAGGGAAGGAACCACGCTTTGTGCTTCTTTGTGTTCCCTTAGAGTGAAGTAGAAAGAACACGGTTTTGGGGTTAGAGAATCCTGGGTTCGGATTCTATCTCCATCACTTAACTAAGTGTGGCGCCTAAATGTCTTAACCTCCTTATGTGTAAAATAACAATTCCAGTGCCTGCTAAGAGGATCTGGTGGAAGAAATCATTCAGGTGTCTGGTGTTTGTTCTGCAACACCCTCAACTGCTCTCTTGATGTTTGGCGAGTGAATGAGTTTGACTCCACGTTTCTTGGGGTGTGAGTCTCAGAAGCAAAGTTCCCAAGTACAGTTGTGCCGGGTTTTCACTGCACAAGGACTCCCAGGTGGACTCACAGGCTGCACCCCGGAGTGTGGGACTATGTGCCCATAGAAAGATGGCAGTGTCCTTGCTTGGAAGAAAAATGCCAGTCACTCAGCAAGAAATTGGTTTTGTAATGAATGACTCTCACTACCGCCGAAAGTCAAGAAAAAAAAGAACTCCATATTGCAGAGCACCAGGCCTTTTTTGAAGCAAATTGTATTTTTGACCATGTTCAAGTTTTATTTTGGTTGATTTGGGTCCTTGGCCTGGGCATCATGATATCAGTTTTATTATGTATGAAGACATTATGAAAATACCAATTATCCAAATGGGCCTGGCAGCCTGGTAGGACTGACGTGTCCCCAGGCTCCCCTCCGGTCCCAGGCAGCTCTGCAGAGCTGCTTCGTAAAGCTGCCAGGTGACAGGAGTCCTCCCGGCCAAGGTCGCTCGGTGGACGGGCGTGGGGCCGCTGCTTCTGTGGAAGTGTCGGAAGAGCTGTCGCCCAGGCTGATGTCAGGGTCAGTGTGGAAGGTGAGCAGGGCTGCCTCCACGCCCGGCTCAAGGTCCTGCTACTTCATCTCAGAAGTTCAAGGCCACATAATCATCAAGAACACAATAGCAAATGCTGGCGAGGATGTGGGGAAAGAGGAACTCTTATACACTGTGGTTGGGATTGGAAAGTATGGAGATCAGTATGGAGGTTCCTCAGAAGACTAGGAATGGAACCACCATATGACCTCGCTATAGCACTTCTCAGAATCTTTCCAAATGAATTAAAGTCAGAATACTAGAGTGATACACACATACTCATATTTATGGCAGCACAATTCACAATAGCCAAATGGTGCAACCAACCTAGGTATCTGTCTACCAATGGATGGATAAAGAAAATGTGATATATACACACAATGGAATTTTACCCAATCATAATAAAGAACAAAATTATGTCATATACAGGAAAACGGGTGGAATTAGAGAATATTATGCTAAGTGAGATCAGCCAGTCTGGACCTCTAAGTCAACTTCTGCTTACAGGGTATCGACCAAACATCCAGGTTAAAGGAGAAAGATTATTCTGGTATACAGTCCACAATAGCTAAATTATGGAACATTATGATATGAGACTATAATGCACCAATAAAAGTATAAAAAAATAATAAAGTATGAAACCAACCTAGGCATCCATCAACAGATGAATAAAGAAATGTGGTATATATACACAATGGAATCTTATTCAGCCATAAAGAAGAACAAAATTATGTCATTTGCAGGAAAATGGCTGGAACTAGAGGATATTATGTTAAGTGAGATAAGCCAGTCTCAGAAAGTCAAGGGGCATATGTTTTCTCTTATATGTGGAAGTGAGAGAGAAAAATAGGAAAGAAAAGGGACTTCAGATAAATGAGGAGAGAGACTAGTAGAACCGTAGAAGGGGCTGGGGGAGGGAAGTGGGAAGGGAAAAAAGAAGATGGAGGAAGGAAACAATTCAGCTAATGCTATGTCCATATATGAAGTCATCAGTACCAATCTCACTAACATGTACGGGAGTGTGGGGAGCGGAGCGGATACGGAGGGAGATACAACAAGTGCTGTGTGCATGTATGTCTCTATCCCTCTAAACCTAGCTATGATGTATAATTACAATGCACCAATAAAAGTATATTTTAAAGAAAGTTTGAGGCCGCAGAGCCTCAGGCAGGGACCTCGCCCTTCTGAAAGGAAAGAGCAGAGGCAGGGCCCATTTGTGTGGATGTGTTTGGGGTGGGGTTCAAAACAATTCCAAAGTCTGCCAGAAAAAAGCAAAGGCAAGAGAAGAGCCAGGGACATTTTGAAAAAGAAGAGCGGCAAGGATCAGCGAAGGCAGACGGCAGGCAGGTCGGAGCCACAATAGGTAGATGGAGCCAAATCAGATTTTAGCTCACTCTTTCGACCCACTTGTCACAGATGGTGTCGTTGATGGATTGATGAGGTTAGAAGTCTCTCACAGGAATGACATGGAGTCAGAGTTGTTATTGGAGAAAGAAGGCAGCTGGGGAGGAGGCAAAGATCTCCCTTCCTCCTTCCACCAGCGTCTTTCTTCTGAGGGTTTTAACCAAAACATTGTAAAAATGATTAATCACAGGAGACAGCAAAGCAGTCATGGGATGAGTCGGGGAAAAGCAACAAGGTAGTTACGAATGAATCAGGGCAGGAAAGGGTAAACAAGGTAGTTGTCAGGGTCCCTGCTTATCAGTCCCATTTGGTCCTTGGAAAGTTGTCTGCGTGTAAACAAATTTCCACTTGGGTGGGCAGTTTGTGCCCCTCCCAAGCCAGACCGAGGTGACCTCAAAGCTGATGACTAAGAAAGCTTCCAACACCCACTTACCCGGTGGTCCCAGTGCCATCTGTTGCCTCCTCCAATAACACCTCTGTCAAAGACTAATGGCTCATCTGTTGGGGTTTTCTCTTCTCTGCCATTAATCCATCTCTGATCTCATGGCAGTGTCTCCCATTGGAAGCTGGGAACACTAGCCCAGGGGGCATTCAAAACCGTGCTGGGAGCCTGGGTGTGGTGGCACACACCTGTAATCCCAGTACGTGGGAGGCTGAGGCAAGAGGATCACAGGTTCGCGGCCAGCCTCAGCAACTTAGTGGGACCCTGTTTCAAAATTAAAAAGAAAAGCCGGGCATGGTGGCACACACTTGTAATCCCAGTACTGGGGAGGCTGAGACAGGAGGATCATAGGTTCATGGCCAGCCTCAGCTACTTAGTGAGGCCCTCCGCAACTTAGTGAGACCTTGTTTAAAAACTAAAGAATAAAAAAATAGGGCTGGGGGTGTAGCTTAGAGGTAGAATGCCCCTGGGTTCAATCCCCAGTACTGCAAAAAAAAAAAATTTTTTTTTAAAGAATAAAATAAGGCTGGGAGGTAGAATGCCCCTGGACTCCACCCCTAGTACCACAAAATAAATAATAAATAAATAAATAAACAAACCAAACAGGGAACTACAGTTGAATGTGTGCTTTCCCTAACAGGGAATGCTTCTCTTTATCATTTTGAGTGTTGGATCTTAATATCATGAGGTCAGGAAGAACTGTTCAGGACACTGGCTGCACATAACTGGCTGGGGTGGGCGGGGGCCATAATCATTTGTCCTAAGTGTGAGACCACACCGTGATCTTCCAACCTCAGGGAAATGAGCTGATGATGGGAAAACCCTCTAAGCCTGTTGCCTGGATTTAAAAATCGGCTCGAGATAGCTGGGTGCAGTGGCAAACAGCTGTCATCCCAGTTTGGGGAAGTTTTAGACAGGTGGAGCACAGGTTTGAGGCTAACCTCAGCAACTTAGTGAGACCCTTAATGACTTAGCAAGACCCTGTTTCAAAATAAAAAATTAAAAGGGGCTCGGGATACAGCTCAGAGGTAGAACGTCCCTGGGTTCAATCTCCAGTACCAAAAATAAATAAATAAGTAGCCAGATGTGGTGGCTCCTACCTGTAATCCCAGTACTTGGGAGGCTGAGACAAGAGGATTTCAGGTTCAAAGACAGCCTCATCAACTTAGTGAGACCCTATTTCAAAATTAGAAAAAAAAACTTTTTTTTGCAGTACTGGGGATTAAACCCAGGGGCATTCTACCTCCTGACTGCACCCCCAGCCCTATTTTTTATTCTTTATTTTGAAACAGGGTCTCACTAAGTTGCAGAGGGCCTCACTAAGTAGCTGAGGCTGGCCGCAAACCCGGATCCTCCGGTCTCAGCCTCCCAAGTACTGGGATTACAAGCATGAGCCACCACGACCGGCTATTAAAAAAACATTTTTTTAATGGGCTGTGGTTGAGCAGGGCCTAGTGGCACACACCTGTAATCCCAGTACTTGGGAAGCTGAGACAGGAGGATCGCAGGTTCGAGGACAACCTCAGCAAGTAGTAAGACTCTTATCCACCTAGCAAGACCCTGTTTCAAAATAAAAAAAAAAATAGGGCAGGGGGGTGTAGCTTGGAGGTAGAATGCCCCTGGGCTCAATCCCCAGTACCATAAACAAACAAATGAGTAAGTAAATAAATAATGTATGCCTGGGAGAGACAACTAGAGTCCCTGTAATTTGATTAGCTTTCCTGTCTCTCCCACTCAGAGCTCTCCACGGCCAGCAGACAACCCGGTGTCCCCAGCCTGGTTCAGCAGGGTGTCCGGCCAAGTGACCCGAGCAGTGTTATCAGACGCTTCCAGGCAGGTAGCAGAGGTGGATTTTCCTAACCTCATCTGCCTCCGCTCATCCCCGCCATCAGACTGCCACAGAGCAGCCGAGAATGTCACCCCTCCCCGAGAGCCATAGATGGTGACAACACATGAATTTTTTTTTTTTTACTTTCAGTGTCCAAGTTTATAGCAGGCAAGATAGAATACAAGACTGAATGCTGCCCTTCTAAACCTTCTGTGCCCCAAGTCCCGCAAATAATTGGGTGTGGCTGGAAGGGATCCAGGAGGAAGGTGGGTAGAGGCGGCTCTTCAGTCCCTCTTGAGCCTCATCGGGCTCAATCTATGCCTCTGTTTTAACCCTTAACACACTGCAGTGGTGTTTATTGATGTGTCTCTGTCTGCCCATCAACCCCCCCCCCGCGCCGCCCCGAGCTGCCTCACAACGTCAGGACAGTTTTAACCATTTCAGACTCTAGGATGGTGTCCCCAATCCAGTGGCTGGAAAGCCAAGTGTTTGAGACATTAGAACAGGGGACAAGGCTTGAACTTGAAGGAGGTATCTGCTTTCAAAAACAATAGCACAGCCGGGCATGGTGGCTCACACCTGGCATCCCAGTACTTGGGAGGCTGAGACAGGAGGATCGCAGGTTCAAGGACAGCCTCGGCTACTTAGTGAGGCCCTCACCAATTTAGTGAGACCCTGTTTCAAAATAAAAGAATAAAACAGGGCTGGGGATGTAGCTCAGAGGTAAATGCCTGTGGGTTCCATCCCCAGTACTAGGAAGGAAGGAAGGAATGGAGGAACGGAGGGAAGGTGGCGACAGCCGGCTGGTGAATGGTGGGACTTGGCTGGGCCTTGTCTCTACACATAGGGTTTCAGGCCTCAAAGAAATGCTCCACTGAAGAGGAGGAGGAAAATCCAGGCAGGAGCGAAAATCCAGCCCCCGCAGCTCCTTTGCCTACAGATTCAACTCTGAATAGCTTTGCTGATCACACAGGAACATCTTTATGTGTGTGTGTGTGTGTGTGTGTGTGTGTGTGTGTGTGTGTGTGTTCATGGGGATTGAACCCAGGGACATTCTACCTCCAAACTACACCCCCAGCCCTTTTTTTTTATTTTTTGTTTTGAAACAAGATCTCCCTGAGTCTCGCTACTTCCTGACGCTAGCCTCAAACCTGTGATCCTCCTGCCTCAGCCTCCCAAGTACTGGGAGGACTGGTGTGTGCCACCACCCCCAGCCACACAGGAACATCTTTTGGGAGAGATTTCACTCACCCTTTCCTTTGCTTGGTTAGCCACCTTTATATTTCCTTTTTAAAGCCAAATTAGTTGTAGTAATTCTTACCATAGTCTGCAGGCACACAAGGGCAGGAGAGAAGACGAGTAGCAGAGTGAAGCCCCGGGGCCTCTGTTCAGCCTTCACCCCAAACTCCACCGCACCCCGAATGCTTCCTTGCTGATTAAACATGCTTCTAGGCCGTGGTGAGGACTCCCTGGGAGAAGGGTTAGGGGACGGTTGTGGTTGCATCCTTCCTACCTAGACATGATTGAGCCTCAGAGTCCCCGCATCAGGGGGCTTGGTGCTGGGGGAGAGGTGATGTGTTTTCTCCAAAGAACGAGTTTCCTCCTTTTGAATTTACAGCTTCCTCTTTCCATCTTTTGCATCTGGCAGTTTTGCTTTGGGGAAGAAAAAAGAAAAACTGTCACAATAACATGAAGGAGGAAAAAAGAACATTCAGCATGCCATAAAACCCCAGCTAGTTACCTCCCCTGCGATGTGCTGGATGAGATCCCTTCTCAAAGACTTTTTAGAAATGAGTAGGTTGCCTTCAGATACGAAGCTTTCTCTCTGCTGCTCCACCTTCCTGCAGAGCCCTGACTGGTGTGAGGGTTGCTATGGAGAGCGGCAGGGAGGAAGGGAGGCCCCAGAAGGCTGAAAGGTGGACAGGCCCTTCTTTTCTTTTCTTTTCTTTTCTTTTCTTTTTTTTTTTTTCTTTTGCGGTACTGGGATTGAACCCAGGGGCATTCTACCTCTGAGCTACACCCCCAGACCTATTTTTTATTCTTTATTTTGAAACAGGATCTCACTAAGTTGTGAAGGACCTCACTAAATAGTTGAGGCTGGCCGCGAACCTGGATCCTCTGGTCTTCGCCTTCCAAGTACTGGGATTACAAGAGTGTGCCACCACGCCCGGCTCCTTCTTTTTTTCTTAAGTAATTATTAATTGGATTGTAACTCCATTTGTAAAAATTTTGTTGGATTATTGGATGCATTGTAATTGTGCATCATAGTGAGATTCATAGTGATACATTCATATATGCACGGAACATTATTTGGTCTGTTTTCTTCTCCAAACCTCTCCTCCTCTCCCCTCTGTCCCCTCCCACTACTCTACTGGTCTCTCTTTTTTATTTTCATGAGGCCCCATGATTTTCTGAGTCTGGCTGATTTCACTTAGCTTAATGTTCTCCAGTTCCATCCATTTCCCTGCAGATGACATAATTTTGTTCTTTGCGGCTGAGTGAAACTCCATTGGGTGTATAGACCACATTTTCTTAACCCGTTCATCGGGTTCCATCTCACTCCGGGTAGAGCGGCAATCGTCAAGAATATAAACAATAATAACTGCAACAAGGATATGGAGGGAGGAACTCTCATAGACTGCTGGTGGGATTGTAAATTAGTACAACCGCTCCAGAGATCAGTATGGAGGTTCCGCAAAAGACTAGGAATGGAGCCACCACGTGACCCAGCCAGACCACTCCTCAGTATCTTCCCCAAATGAATTAAAATCAGAATACTAGAGCAATGCACGCATCCCCATGTTTATAGCAGCTCAATTCATAAGGGTCAAGTTGTGGGAAGGCCCTTCTAAATCTGAATTCTCAAGCAGAAAAGGTTGAACAGGGAGAAACCATCTCCAAGCATGTGTGTGTTTGTGTGTGTGTGCGTGTGTGTATGTGTGTGTGTGTGTGTGTGACAGACAGACAGACAGCATGCACACAAGGGAGAGAATTTAAGAATATGTTTTATTTGCTATATGGGTTATAGTTAGTTTTCTTGGAGAAAAAAATCCTTTTCCAGAATGACATAGGAGCAAATCGTAGGAAAACCATCTGGTTTTATAGGAAAGTGGTCAAGTGTCTGGTCAGAGTATATCTTGTGGGGGTTATTTTCTTTTTGTTGTTGTTGTTGTTGTTGTCAATGGTGTGTTTGCTGCGTTTTGTTGCTTTTACTCAAATAAAATACTGTGTCTTCCAACCAACCATATCCAACCTTCTTTTATTTTATTTTTTTCTTGTTACTGGGGATTGAACCAAGAGGCATTCTACCTCTGAGCTACACCCCCAGCCCTTTTTATTTTTTTATTTTGAAACTGGGCCTCACTAAGTTGCTAAAGGTCTTGCTAAGTTGCTGAGGCTGACCTTGAACCTGCAATCCTCCTGTCTCAGCCTCCCTAGTACTGGGATTACAGGTGTGCGCCCATGCCTAGCTATAGTCAACCTTTTCTAGAGAATGGAGCTTCTTCATTGACCTTACTGGATTCTATTTTGTGTTTTCGATGCTGTCCAAACATACCTATTTTTTAATGTATTCAGTTCTTTTGAAACTAGTAAACAGATCACCTTTATAACAAAGCATATGAGGCTAAGGGGCAGAAAGGATCCCTAATAATATGATGTTTGGGATTTACCTCAAAATGAAATATTGGAGGTGGAAAATAGATACCCAAACATACCAAGAAAGGGGGACTATAGGGGCCCCTAAAAAATAGTTAGAATTATACAATGTCTGGAATTTACCTCAAACACTAGGGGAAGAAAGGAGAAAAGTAGATGTGGGTGGGGTTTAGATTAAATAAGACTGGCCAGAGGTGATAACTGTTGGTACATGGAAGGGTCATAATACTATTCTGCCTACTTTTATATAGGTTTACACATGTGTACTATAAAAAGTGAAAAGGAGGCCGGGCATGGTGGCGCATGCTTGTAATCCCAGTACTTTGGGAGGCGGAGACCAGAGGATCCGGGTTTGGGGCCAGCCTCAGCTCTCTCTCTCTCTCTCTCTCTCTCTCTCTCTGTCTCTCTTTCTCTGTCTCTCTCTCTCCTTGTCTCTCTCTCTCTCTCTACTTAGTGAGGCCCTCCACAACTTCATGAGACCCGGTTTCAAAATAAAGTATAAAAAAATAGGGCCGGGGGTGTAGCACGGAGGAATGCCCCTGGGTTCAATCCCCTACCGCAAAAAAAAAAAAAGTGAAAAGAAACAATTGTACATGTGTTTCTCAGCCATAGATGTGGAGGAAATCACAGTAGGCCTAAAAGCAATCGGGCTGCAGGCGGGTAAGGCATTTTACTTAAAGGAAGATGCTGACGTTTAGAGTCCATGGTTGGCTTATCTGGAGATGCTCACGGTCATCAAATGTCTCATCAGTAATAAAAAACAAAATGCTGGAATAAAGAAACCCTTGGATATGGGTTTGATCCAGACTTAATTAGGTCCCTTCCATCGCTGATTATTTTATGGGTTGACTTAGCATCCTAATGGAACATTCTAATAGAGGCGGAGAAGCTAGACTGCATTTTCTAGAACCAACGACAACACATTCAATGAAGACCGCAGTGTATTGGTTGACGAGCCCCCATGTTGTCTTTCTTGGACTGTCATAACCTCTGAGAGCATTCGGCATAAGGAATCTTCCCTCAGCTACTATGTCCGTGCTGTTTATAGACTGCAAACTACATAACCTCTGGGCCCGCCAAGGACCCATAGTGCTTAGCGATTCTTTCTCCTCTGCTTCCCCAAGCATGGCTTCCCCCGTGTTCTAGGATGCACATTCTTCCCTGAGGCTCAACCTAATTAAACCTCTAGAACTCAAAAGAAGCGATGCTATTAATATTTGTCAGGGGCATTGGAGTGGTTTCCAGAACCCAGAAACCAGAATAGAAGTCAATGGATGTCAAAAGAACATACTGGAACTTTGAATTCAATGTGCCGGCTGGAGGCTTTGGACGGTGATCTTTCTGGATGAGTCAGGGTCCTCTGAGGGGCTGAGGCGTTCGATTTGCCCCTGGAATAACCCGCCCTTGTGTTGGGAAACATGGAATGAGAGAGAAAAGTGGTTCATGTCTACTGAAGGGGACTGCTGGGCATCTGGAAAAGTCTCTCAACGACTCTCACAGCGGGCATGGCAAGAGTCAACTGCGGAGGACTTCCCGCCATCTGGGCAGAAATACAAACTGGCACATCTAGTGCCACCTCAGGGGCTGGCTCTCAGGCTGGCTGATCCGCTTACCGAGCAGGGGGAGCTGGAGGGCTGGAAGATGTGGCAGGGAAACAGAGAGACCAGGAGCCCATCATGGCTGGGACCCTCGCTGTAGGCGACTGGATGAAACAGTGTTAGAACAGGATCCTAACAGTGCTGGGGCAATCTGCCTCCCTGGGAAATGCTTGCAGCGCCACGCTTAAAACTGAGAGCCCCGGGCTGGGGTATTTCAAGTCTTTTCTGAAAACAGTAAGGAAAAAAACGTGTGAGCCTTCATGCTTCAATCTTCTAACGGTCCTTTAAGCTCTTGTGTGTGTGTGTGTGTGTGTGTGTGTGTGTGTGTGTTACTGGGGATTGAACCCAGAGGCATTCTACCTCCGAGCTACACCCCCAGCCCTATTTTTTTATTTTTATTTTGCAACAGAGTCTCACTAGGTTGATGAGAGTCTCACTACTTGCTGAGGCTGTCCCTGAACCTGCGATCCTTCTGTCTCAGCCTCCCAAGTACTGGGATTACAAGCGTGTGCCACCACGCCTGCCTCCTTTAAGCTCTTTAGTCACACTGCAGCGTGCTCCTGGGACCAAGGAACCGGGGACGGTCAGGAAGGGACATGACCATTGGTGACACTTTTGCAAACTATTTCAGAAGGATATGTCGAGAAAGGAAAAGAACAAGAGAACATCCCCATAGTGCTCCACGTGTCAGATCTCTGAGAGTTTATCACAGAATCCAAACATCTGCTTAGTCCCTGACACTAATCCATCAAGACCCCGTGGGAGTCCACAGTTCAATGGCCACACAGGCCATGACGGCAAGGCCCAGGGGACTCTGCAGGCACACCCCCTCTCCTTGCAGAATGAGCTTCTCTCTGGGAGCCCATGGCCTTTCCAAGGGAGACCATGCCTCTACTTCTCTGAAAGTTCTAGACCTGCACTGTCGAGTACAGTAAACACAAGCCCCCTGTAGCTGTAAAATTTTAATTTTAATGAATTAAAGACTCAGCTCAGCCAAGCATGGTGGTGCACCCCTGTCATCCCAGTACTTGGGAGGCTGAGACAGGAGGATCACAGGTTTGTGGCCAGCCTCAACAACTTAACGAGGCCCTCCGCAACTTAGCAATACCCTGTTTCAAAATAAATTAGAGCTGGGGGTGTAGCTCAGAGGTAGAATGCCCCTCAGTTCGATCCCCAGAACCACAAAATTTAATAAATAAGAAGACACTCAGCTCCCCAACCATGGGAGTTACATTTCAAGTGATCATCAGCTTATGTGGCTAGTGGCTACCATATTGGACAATGTAGATACAGAGCATTTTCATTATCACAGAAAGTTCTTGCAGCTAGCACTACTCCTGTGCCAGGGGTCAGCCACCTGTGGCTCATAGCCAAATCCAGCCTACCTTCTGTTGCTGCAGAAATAAGTTTTACTGAAAGAATCCACAGCCATTCTCTTATGTATTACATATGGCTGCTTTTATGCTAAATTAGCAGGGTTGAATGGAGCAGCAGAAACTGGCCCATGAAGTTCAAACTCTTTACTATTGGCATCTTTATAGAAAATCTTTGCAAGCTCTTCTGTAGACTCTCGTCCAAGAAAAATGTGCATGGCTACCCACATGCCAACTTTCACAAACAATTGTAGGAAATAAATGAAGCCCTTACTCCCCTCCAGAACCCAAGCTCCCGTTGCGAACTTCCTTGCTAGTTCCCGTTTTCTAGACTTTTCACACCACCAATCCCAGACTCCCAGCATCTAAAAATGCTAAATTTATACTATCTCAAAAGATAAAAATCATCTTAAGGAACTAATACCATGACAGAGTTTAGGGTTATGTCAAATGTACACTTTTATACGGCCTCGCTGCTATTCTTTAAGCAACCCCAACCTCATTTAAGAATCAGGCCATCAGCCAGGCATGGTGGTGCACACCTGTACTTCCAGTACTTGGGAGGCTGAGACAGGAGGATCACAGGTTCGAGGCCAGCCTCAGCAACTTAGTGAGACCCTCCGCACCTTAGCAAGACCCTGTTTCAAAGTAAAAATGGCCAGGGGTGGAGCTTAGAGGTAGAATGTCCCTGGGTTCAGTCTGTGGATAAGGAAGGAAGGGAGGAAGGGAGGAAGGGGCCATTGAGCCATCGCCTCTACTTAATATACACCCTGGCGCAGGAATTTATTTGCATGGGCTCTCCTTCATTTAGTTCTTCCTCTAAGGGTCCGGGTTTGACGGCTCTTTTGTTTGGCTGACTGCCTAAACTATTATTTATAGAAAATTGTCAAAATCCTAAAGATTTCCCTTCTTTGCCAATGTCTTATCTTTATCACTTGTCGCTCTATCTCTTCATCTCTATCGCTGAAATGCCTTCTGTTGGCCCCTCCTTCCTCCAGTGGTCTCTCCTTCCTCAGGTGTGCGCCTGGCCTGCCTCCACAGGCACACTTAGGTGTGCTGCCACCTTTGGGTCCTAAGGCACAACCTTGCAGCCACGTATTGACTGGCAGGGAACTTGTCCACGCACACGCGCCACTTCCTAGTGGTCCCCGGGTTTCGGAGCACGCAATGGGTAGTCAGCTTGCAGGCTAGGAAGAAGTCTGAGTCGAGGTGATGGATGACACCTAAACTAGATCGGCTTTAAGGCGCACAGGGTTGAGTTTTCCCATCTTCAGAAAGGTCCTGGAGTACACCAGCACCTGTACACATACACGCATGCATACCTAGACACTAGGGTTAGCCTAAGTGCTTGGTTTAATTCGCCAAGGGGACAGAATGCCCTCTGAGGCCGTGGGAGTCGGGGTACTGCACCGGGGCAGAAGATGAGAGATGGCACGGTGGTCCCTTGAGCCCCTGGAGTCCCTAACAGTGACACCGTCTACACAGTGGTCTAACAGGTCCAAAAATAGCTCAGGTCAGCCTATATCACAAGCTCTTATAATTACAATTCTCATCACCAGCCAGGAAGAAGATAATCTAACAGTTTTTGTGCATCTACTTAAGGGATTTTTTGACCAATAGGAGACCTTCCTTTTTTTTTTTTTTCTTGTACTGGGGATTGAAGTCAGGGACATTCTACTTCCACGCTACACCCCGCCCCCAGCCCTTATTTATTTTTTATTTTGAAACAGGTTTCGCTGAGTTGCTGAGGCTGGCCTCAAACCTTCGATCCTCCTGTCTTAGCCTCCCAAGCACTGGGATTACAAGTATGTGCCACAACGCCCAGCTAAACTTATTCTTTCTTAAAGCAAACTTAGCATCAGCAAAGCTTAAACATCTTCGTTCGCTCAGTCTGTTATTACGTTGTGGATTGAACCCAGGGCCTCGTACACACCAGGCAAGCACTGCACCACTGAGCTGTACACCAACCCTATTTTTTTTTCTTTTGGGTACTGGGAATTGAATCCAGGGGCATTCTACTTCCAAGCTACACCCCTAGCTCTTTTCTTTATTATTTTTTATTTTGAAACAGGGTGTCTCTAAGTTGTCAAGGCTGGCTTCAAACCTGCGATCCTCCGGTCTCAGCTTCCCAACTACTAGGATTACACGCATACACCACCATGCCCGCTTCCCTATTTTTTAATGTATTAAGTATCTGCCACTTTAATGTATTAAGTATTTCCAGGCACTGTTCTAGATGTTAGAAATACACCAGTTAACAAAACGAAGAAAGTTTTGGTGATGCCTGCATTTCAGGGGCGAACACTAAAAAGAAATTGGTTTTAAAAAAGATATGTAATATAAACTGAGGTAGTTTTAAGCATTATAGAAAAAAATAAAGAAGGGTCAGGGGACAGAGGGTGGTGTGGCTGTACTATCATATGTGCATTGGTTATGGAAGTTCTCTCGGACAGATGGCATTGAAGCAGAGACCAATATCAAATGCAGGAGGAGTGGGGCGTGGTGGCACACGCCTGTAATCCCAGTGTTTGGGAGGCTGAGACAAGAAGATCACAGGTTCAAGGACAGTCTCTGCAATGCAGCGAGACTCTCAGCAACCTAGTGAAACCCTGTTTCAAAACAAAAAATAAAAATGGCTGGGGGTGTAGCTCAGAGGTAGAACACCCCTGGGTTCAATCCCCAGTACCGCAAAAAAAGAAAATGGGAAAGAGGAGTCTTTGCGCTGGAGACAACTCGAATTCAGCAGTGAGACAGGAGGCTGCTTGCTGTACCAGGGAGCACATGAAAGTCAGTGTGGCCAGTGCAACCGAGGCGGGGAGAAGAGGAGAAATGAGGTCAGAGGGAACGTTAGTGGCCATTGTTAAAACTTCAGCTTTTGCTCTAGGGGACCTGGAAGTCTTAGCGGGTTCCAGCAGAGAAGTAAGACGTTATCATGTATTTAATATCATCTCTCTCTCTCTCTCTCTCTCCCTGAATGATCTTTCAATCCCCTATTTTTTTTTTTTTTTGCGGTACCTGGGATTGAACCCAGGGGTGTTCTACCTCCACACTACACCCCTGGCCCTATTTTTTTATACTTTATTTTTGAAACCGGGTCTCACGAAGTTGTGGAGGGCCTCACTAAGTAGCTGAGGCTGGCCGCGAACCCGGATCCTTCGGTCTCCACTTCAATTACAAGCATGCGCCACCACACCCAGCCTCAATCCCCTATTTTTAAGCCTCCTGGGAAATACCATCCTCTCTCAGTCCACCCCAGATTCTTATTTAACACTTCTTCTTTTATCTGGGCCACGCAGGCAAAGTTGGGTCTAAGGATTTCCCTGGCATCCACCAGCCTCACACGTCCTCTCCATCGACCTGTTCCCCCAGCTGTTGGTGCAGAAAGCAGCCACGTGGACAGGTAACCTGCCAACACCTACCTCAGCCACACGCCACGTGTCTCTCAGGAAGCCCTGACTTCTGGGCCACAGCTGTGTCTGGACTCTGAGCACCCCCCGGCCCTTCTGTGGCAGGCGTACCCCAACACGTGAGCAGGTTTACATCCCAGGAGGCTGGCTCCCTTTGACCAATGACAGAAAGAGTTCTCTCTCTTCTGTCCCTTTGGAGGACAAGGTGGCACGTTCTACAGAGCTCCTCCAAGGGTCCCCAGCAGGACTGGTCTGTTCTGGTCAACATTCGTGCAGCTATAATCTAAAAGATTGACCACTTAGAGGAAAGAAGATTTATTAGGCCGGGCGTGGTGGCGCATGCTTGTAATCCCAGTACTTTGGGAGGCGGAGACCGGAGGATCCAGGTTCGCGACCAGCCTCAGCTCTTTCTCTCTCTCCCTGTCTCTCTCTCTCTCTCTCTCTCTCTCTCTCTCTACCTACCTACCTACCTAGTGAGGTCCTCCGCAACTTCATGAGACCTGGTTTCAAAATAAAGTATAAAAAAATAGGGCCGGGGGTGTAGCACAGAGGTAGAACGCCGCTGGGTTCAATCCCCGGTACCGCAAAAAAAAAAAAAAAAGATTTATTTTCTTACAGTTTGGGTTCAGTCCATGTGAGGCCGGGGGCCGCGGATCTCAGGGCATGGCGGCAGGAAGCAGAGAGAGGGAGAGCACGTGGGCTGTGCTCCTCACACCATTACAGGCCAGAAGCAAGAGAGAGCAGGGGGAGGAGGAACCATATATAATCCCCAAGGCCGCACCCCCAGGGACCCACCTTCTTCAGCCACGCCCTACTGGCCTGGGTCACCACCCAGATGAATCCATTATCAACTGCTGGGATTACACCCCTCATGACTCAATTACATCAGCTCCAAACATTAATAAGTGAGCTCTGTAGGGGACATTTTATATCCAACTATAACACAGTCTAATTTCCCACAATGGTGATCAGCTCAATAACACAGTCTTGGACTGTGTGAGTCAGCTTTTCATCACAGTGACCAAAATACCTGACATAAACAACTTAGAGGAGGAAAATTTATTTGGGCTCACGAGTTCTGAGGTTCAGTCCAAGGGTGGCTGGCTCCATTGCTCTGGGCATGAGACCAGGCAGAAGGGTGTGGCACAGAAAGCTTCTCAGCTCCTGACAGCTGGGAATCAGAGAGAGAGGAAGGGGCTGGGGACTAGATACAGTCTTCAAGGGCACACCCCCAAGGACCAATTCCGTCAAACTAGGTCCCACCTCATATAGTTTATTCACCTGAGGAATTGAAATGGAGAAGTAACTGTACCGTTTTGTTTTCCTAAAAGTGTTTAAAGAAGCCAGGCATGGTGGTACACACCTAAAATCCCAGTACGTGGGAGGCTAATAAAGGAGATTGCAGGATCAAGGCCAGCCTCTGCAATTAAGAGAGATCCTGTTTCAAAATTGAAAATAAAAAGAGCTGGGGGTATAGCTTGGAGGTAGGATGCCCCTCGGTTCAATCCCCAGTACCAAAAAAATTTTTTAAAGTGTTTAAAGATATTCTAAGTTTATAGTCAACTGCATCTCTCTGGAGAGTTTGGTCTCTTAGTCAATCCATGTCATGTGTTTGTCCTTAGCAAGGCGACAGGACATTCTGAAAGAATTCCCACAGGCCAGGCATCAGAAGACTGAACCTCAAGTTCTATGTTGGCCATTAATAGACCCTGCGAATTCATTTATTTTATTTTTTTGGCACTAGGAATTGAACCCAGGGGCATTCTACCTCCAACCTCCACCCCCAGCCCTATTTTTGTTCTTTATTTTGAAACAGGGTCTCACTAAGTTGTGGAGGGCCTCACTAAGTAGCTGAGGCTGGCCATGAACCCAGATCCTCCTGTCTCAGCCTCCTAAGTACTGGGATTACAAGCGTGCGCCACCATGCCTGGCTATATCATTGTTTTAATTGGCAGTTCCCTGATAATATAAAGTTAAACATCTTTTCATATGATTATTGGCCATCTGTATATCTTCATTGGTGAAGTATCTGTTCAGATTTTCCCGTTCTTAAGGGGGTTGCTTGTTTTCTTATACCTGAGTTTTAAGAGTTACTGTATATTTTGGACACAAGCCCTTTAGAAGATATGTGTAGATATTTTCTCCCAGTCCATTGTCTTTTATTCTCTTAATGTTGAATTTCTCAGACCAGAAGATTTTAACTTTAATGAAGTCCAACTTATCATTTTGTTTCTTTCATAGGTCTGCTTTTAGATTGTATGTAAAAACTCTTCAACAAACCCAAGGTCAGCTAGATTTTCTTCTCTGTTATGTTCTGTAAGTTCTATAGTTTTGCATTTTACATCTAGGTCTATGACCCATTTTGAATTGATTTTTGAGAAGGATATAAGATATGTTTTTTTTCTGCATGTGAGTATCTAGTTGCTCCAGGAACATTTGTTAAGAAAATAGTCCTGCCTCCACTGAATTGTCAAAGATAAGTTAACTATATTTGTATGGGTCTATTTTCTTTTTTTTTTTTTTTTTTTTTTTTTGCGGTACCGGAGATTGAACACAGGGGCGTTCTACCTCCGCGCTACACCCCCGGCCCTATTT